>VKKV01000489.1:0-51546 GCA_008080845.1 Phytophthora kernoviae | reverse complement strand
GTTAGTCTCGAACTTGAGGGAAGCCGGTATATTTTATAATCAAGTTGCTATCCTAACTTGTTGTCTGATCTACTACATGCATGTGCTCTCCTTGTGTGCCCTTGGGGTTTTATCCAATGCCCCACAGGAGGCTCCTTGGGTGCTTTCGTTTTTCTGTTGCTACTGTGCTTTATTTTTGCTTCCTCTCTTTTCTTTTCGTTTTTATAAGCACATGCATTTCTTCGTTGCCCTTCTGTACACCGTTGACCTTGAAGGTGTCCGGCGCACAGAAGTGCTGCCTCTGGCTAGCTAGCTATCCAGCCAGAGACCCCATGCTCTCTCTGGCTGCTAGCTAGCTGACCAGAGACTGTGGGCATGACAGATACGTATGACAAATACGGTTTCGTTCGTTCAATAGGTTGATGTATCGATCCTTGATGCAGCGGAATGGTACTCCAAGTATCTCCTCTAGTTGGCTACGATACTGAGGGTTAGAAATAGTCTTACGGAAGTTGAAAACTGTATCCAGCAACAGCAGCGGATTTTTAGTCTACTAATTTCCTGGATGATCCACAACTTTCTATGTAGCTTAGTGAATTCACGCTGATTTTCTAAGCAATTTGGGTACATTCGCATAAAACAAATCTTATGAGATGGGTGACAATTCATCAAGTCAAATTATATAAAAACAAATCTTGAAAAACAATTCGTTCGACTAATATAAAAAATGAATCCAAGCTTACAGAGGATGTCTCTTTAAATATTATTATCAAGCTGAACTGGTTCATTGTTGTTGTTGTTGACCAGTGCTCTTTCTCCAGAGTTGAACTTCTGTTTTTATTAACTGACCTGATATTAGCTTGTGGTCACGTACCTTGTTGAGGACTTCGAGGGACTGTTCTCAGGGAAACTTGGGACAAGGAAACGAGAGCTGTACGTGCTACCGCTTCTCCCTGATGCTGAACCATTTGCGTGTAGGCCATTTCCGGTGCCCAGAGCCTATTACGACGCGACTTGTAAGGAAGTGCAGCGTCTTGAGGATTTTGGAGTGCTGAGGAGAGGCTCTTCGTCGCCGCGTCACCTGCTTTCGTGATCCCCAACAAGGACGGTTCAGTGTAACTTTCACCGACTGAATACGAAGTTGCGCCGTCGCTACTATCCGACGAGGGACGTCAAGAAACTCCTACATTAATTGATGAAGCTGTACTTCCACCGTCGATGGATAAGAGATCAAGCACTTTACCTTAGCCGAGGCAAGTCACCCCGTGTTCGACACACCCTTAAGTGCACCCATTTCCACTCTCTCTACTACTGTTCGTGTCACGTACACAACGTCATCCAGTTCAAGTAGTCTCCAATGGTTAAGTCCGTTGCTCACGGCTGGCAAAGAGTACCCATTTCTGTTTACGCAGTGGCAAGCCATTCATGCTAGAAGTGTATTACCGTCCAGCTACCCCAAGTCAAAACACCAAGAAGTGGGAGAGTGTGGTGAAACCGCACATGCTCAGAAAGTGGCTGGCCTCTCTGTGGATTCTGCTACTGGACACACTGCTTCTGTTACAGACGGAAATCACGCGAAGCTCGCCGTGATACATCCAGACACTATTGACGAGTTCGCTCACCACCACTTCAGCACGACACACCATTCGGAGCTGTGTTTCCGCTGGTTCACGTTGGCGTTACACTCCGGTGATCTGTGCGTTTTGGACCGCTCCGTGGAGTTCCTAAAAGAGCAAGGCCGCATGAAATTCGTGTGCTCACCCTTCCGTGGCCTATGTGCTACAACGGGTGTGGTGCGAGGCGCCGCCATTTTTGAAGATTGCAAGTCGCGATACCACCCGATTGCTGCCAAGATGATTCAGCGAGATATCAAGCGATGTATTCAAATGACTTCAGCGGTATCTTCGCGCAATGGCTTGGCTTGCCACAAGAGTATTCGGGGTTTTCACCCTTGTTGGCTGTGGTGTTTGGCGAGTTGACAGTTGTGACGGCAGTGGCCCTATCCAAGCATTACTAAGGAGACAAACATCGAAAGGAGGGTGGGCAAATATGGCTGAAGGAGGACATCATCCCAGCAACATGTATGTGCGCGATGAAAGTCAAAAGCTCATTTATTCATAAATGCATTTTTGAAAGCATTGAGCGAGAAACGAGAAGGGGCATTAGTGCCAGGCCTTAATTTGTCCGACCTGGGTTAAACCGCGCGTTACTGCAAACTTGGCACTCAACTCCATAGGATTGCCAATGCACCGCAGCGCCAAAGCCAGTGCGAAGCAGAAAAAACTGTCACCTTGTGTGTCAAACAAACCACACAACGTGATATCGAAGGTACTAGCCAAACGAGACCAAAGTTGGGTGGAGTGCTTCTCAGCAACAATGCTCCACCTATGTGCATGGGCGCTTCGACGAAACATGCCCCCTTCGGCGTGGTACACAGTAGTTGTTTCATATCCGACTCCAATCGCCACAACCTTTCCTACGCACCCATTGAACACCGGGTCGGGACCGCTTTGACGCGTTCGTCGTTCTGATGAGGAGGCAACTTTCACAACATCATTTGTAAAAGTTTTACAGTCCACTGGGAGTGTGAAACCTGGCAATCCTTCCTCTGGAACGACGTAGCACAATTCGACCACGGTGATCTTGTCCAGGTCGCGTCCAGCAAATTTGTTCAAGAGTTTCACAAAGGGATCAGCATCGAAATTATGACGGTCAGCGCGAGTCACTTGAACGAAGCGCACGATTCCACGATCTTTGTTGACGAACACAGCGTCGTACCCACCTTGATTCCATTTCACTGGAGCCAACCACATCGGGGTATCCAGACTCTTCGGCAACCACGGCCCTTTGTCATCCTGCTTGACTTCCTTGTCTGGATCAAAATAAAATGCGCTTGATTGCTTCCAGGTATCCCTGTTCTTTGCAAGTCAATCCAAGTTATACCACCATGGTAAAGCTGTGAAAAGAACCAGGTTTCGAAAAAAAGCCATCCACGGACGGATTCACTTCACTCATAAATTTGAGCTTTAGCAAACTCCCAGGACCCGTGATAATAGCAATACTTCGCATCACATAATTGCTCACCAAGCGAATGTCGGGAGGTTGTTTTAAGCCTGGATCATATCGGGCTAGCAAACGGTTCACAACGTTAGGCGAGGTATCGCCAATACGGCCTTCAGAGTACAGAAGACTGTCGTTTACCCTCGCAAGGCCTGCGTTCAGATAATCAATTGCATCCTCCGTCGTGAAGTCGAACATTAATCGCGCACTTCCACCAGACACGAAGTACTTCTCTCTCACCAATTTGATTCTTTCCTTTTGGGGTACTTGCTTCTCTGGACCCGCAGATTCATTAGACCGTGGAAACATCTTCTCTACGCGCCGGAAAAAGTATCCTTACAAATTGCCTTTTCGTACTCAGCAAGCCTCCATGAATACAGTTCAAACACCATATGCTCGAATATATCGCCGCTTGGTGCCATATCTCCGTTGTCGTCCAATGATGCTGTCATATCCACGTCTTCAGACGAGCCCTGTCGATCACCAGTGCCAGGCCTCACCGGAATATGTTTAAGATTTGTCGAATCACACAACTTGCCAGCCGTTACCATCGAGCAAACGCACACAAATCGGCGGCGATTTTTGTCGTCTCGAAACCAGTGTAGGCAAGCAGCACGAACGGCTTCTCCCGTCTCATATGCCCTGACATATCCATCCAAAAGACGATGGTTTTCCGCTCGGTCGATGTCGCGTCTAGAAGTTGTTTCAACTGCTCTACCGTATCGATGACACATATCTCTTTCCTGTTGCCTTTCAGACGGACACACTTAAAGTCCATTTCATCTCGCGAGTAGTGAATCCAGATCACGTCCCAGCGCGATCGATCAAGTGCAAAAGCGAAGGCGAGAGCTGCAGACGACTTTCCCGTCCCTGGTGGACCTACAATCCAGACGAGCGCACTGGACTGGATTGACCAACAATTTATTTTGTTCCATTGCTGTATAAGCGGATCTCGGCGATAGAGGACTATCGGTTCATGAGCACGGTCACGACGACCAACACCAGTTCCAGCGAGGTAAACCGGTAGCAACTCGATCAAATCGGCATTTGCGTCAACAATAAGCTGGGGACACTCTTCTGGTGTCGTAGTCCATTCAACTCTATCGTTCGGGGCAATCACCAGCACGTGAATTTGACCAGTGAATGGCTGAGCCATACCCTCCAACACTTCTGCAAGGCCATCCTCCCCTTGTAGCTCTTCGTCTTCATGTGTTAGCGCTTCAATTATAGCAGTCTTCTCGCCCTTCTTCAGCTTCTTCACATCATCTGAGCGGGACCGCAGGAAGAGCGCCAGCTCACGTGCGTCGCACGTGATAGTCGTGAGTTCTCCACCTTGATCGTCTTCTTTAAGTCCCCACCGACTGACTCTCGTCGATGTCCAGGGAACGCGCTGCCCGCGATGCCGACGACAGCACAGAAGAGCTTGACCATCTTTCCTCGACCAAGCAGGTTCTGAAATGAGAAAAGGAGATAGAACATTCTGTACTGGTCACTTATTGGTCAAAAGTCGACTGGTTCGCTTTAGTGACCTTAATGAAACCAAGTGATTTACAGAGTAGTCACTTACAATCATTGTGAGGTGAGTCATTTGAGGTACTGCGAGGCAGGACATTCATCACAACGGTGCTGTCACAACACTAGACGTGACACAAGTTGTGTCGGAGCTACTTCAATGAACCAGTCCATTCGTACAGTACACGCTACCAGTATTCTGCTGCTTGGTTGCTATTCTCGAGGTAGCATTCGTCGACAGCACTCAATGTATGGCAAGCTGTGGATCAAATTGTCGGTGGTGAAACTTTGTGTAGTAAGAACAAGAGCAATGCATGTATTTGTCGGCGGTTCTATTTGACGCCGAGCTGCTTGTGTCATGCGGGTATCTTTTAGAACTGGTTTATTTGAGCTACCTCATACTTCCTACAGTGGTTGTGCCCCTGCTGCCCTTTGCAGTAGCTTCTTCGTGTAAAGATCGCTGTAGGCGATCTTGATATGTAGAGATCTCGGTCTGGGCCGAGAACACTTCAACATGCATAATCTCAGGGTCTCTGGATCCGAATTCCAACACACATGATCTTCGAGCGAACATCGTTCGCGAATCGGCAACTATGTTGTCTCGAATACTTGTAGTGAATTACGAGTCCATTGGGAGCTCAAATGGATGATACCTATTATAGTTGCAATTCCTCCGCCCAGCCATTTGCTCTAAATTCGCCATCTTTAGCTGCTATCTTAGCTCACAACAGCACCCATGATGAGTCGTAGCGGAAAGTCAGATTATCCCAACTTATGGTGGTGAAACATATGCATGAACCACACATCATAGCACTGTGAATCTAAGTGTGATGCCGTGGAAACCAAAAGGCTCGATAAGCATTTCGAGATTAATACACTCCGGTGGAAAATAGCACGTAAGAAACATCGGGCCCTGATATAACATCAGTCAAACTGCTGAGGAAGAACTACGAGGACAACAACTACAATACCGTGACAGCACTCAAACCCAGACTGACAAGCTGGTTGCAGACATACATACCGCGTTCACAACAGCATATCACGATCAATTTGATCGATTGCACAATACATTGCTGGACGCGGTTGACTCGCTAACAGTGCTGACAGCATCTACATCATCTACATCATCTTTTTCTTCAACTCCTTCTCCCGACGCCACCTTCGTATACACAGGTAGTCCCTCAGTCCCCGTAGTTTCAACCGGCAGCGAGTAGATATACACTCCAAACCCCATAAAGCACACCGCAGCCACTGTATATAACGTAAGCGATTGTCCGAACAGCGCCGCACTTAATAACGGCAAGAATACCAGTTCGAGTGCACTGGCGATGGTCTTGCGCACCGAGTCCAGGTTTTTCAGGAAGAGACTTGTAACAACACCAATCACCGACATAATGAGCACCATGGGCAGCACATAAGGCGAGAAGAGCACACAAATATTGTCCATTGTCCATTGTCCATTGTCGACGCCTCCCCGCTGTCTGCCCTGTAAGTCCAAACACCAACATCCCCATCGTGCACACGATCGAGTCCACATACATGAACACATTCTGGAGGTTCACTGGGGTCACCGCTTGTTTCTTTAATAAAACTTCATTGTACTCACCTGCCAAAAGTGCTGCTGAGTATCTGCACCATCAATAGTCCGTAGGCCATCAAGGTCGGTCCGTCCGTCTTGGCTGTAGCATGGGGATCTTGTTGTCCCAAAGTCTTGATTGCACACCCCATAGTCGTCACACCAAGTGAGACCCACTGGTTTCGCTTTAGTCTCTTTTAAACATCATTTGGTGCAATCGGGTAGCTACTGCACATGACTCTGCTAGCTGCAGTCTTGGGGAGCAAGTTACAAACATATCAAACATATCAAACATATACGCTTGCAGACTAACACCATTCACTACACCAACAGCATTGCGGAACGAAACGCTCATCTAATAACCAGATCGAAATCGACGATGACGTCAGTCCCTTGAGTCGCGCGTTTGGAGTCCTCGGGGTGGGCAATTCGATCCATGCTCACCGTACAAATCTACCGCAGCCTTAAAAAAACAGCAGTAGACACTGATGCAAAAACTGCGACGGCCACCGCCTGATCCCCAAGACGCGGATGAAAGCGAGCACCAACAGCGACAACAACTGGGTAAATCATCTCGGAGGCGGCCATCCTTCCGTCGTCATATGCCGCCATCGCTTAAGGGCAACAACTGAGCGAAAACTTCGATGCAGATCGCCAGTAAGATAGACGGGTATTGTGAGTTAGTTCGACTTACATATATGAGAACGTATTTGAGAGTTGATGACAATACAGTTTGGACGCTGGAGATACTTTCAATCTTTGGCGTGCTCTGCAAACAGAATCTTGCTTGGATGTCCGTAGTTGAGTGCAGCCATTCCACCAGTACGGCATTCGTTGAGACGAGTTTTGTGTAGCGTGAAACAACCCAAATGAAGTACAAGGACTTCAAGTTGAAGTGAATGCAAAGAGAGACAACCGAGGCAGATTCCTGGTTATGCTATCTGACTCACCCGACAAGGACTTTTTGTAGACGCGTGAACGACCAGTGTGGGTGTCACGAGATTCTTGAGGAGTCTCGCGAGGAGATTGAGTGCAGTGGTGACTGTTGCTGCGAGCTACTGCAATGGCAGAGAGCAGCAACAAGTTGATCGAGCGACCGGGCTTCGAGCAATACCGGCGGTGGCGAGTCGAAGGGACATTTATGAGCGATGGCAGCATGGGCAAAGGAATTAACATGGCAACTAGCTGTAGTGAGCCCGTGTAGCTGTGAATGCATGTAAGAGGTTAGCAATAGGGGTGAGCGAGTGAGCTCATTCCGAAATCTAAGGAATAAAGTCGACAACTGCTCTGGCCAAGCAGACGTGGGCAACCATACGAGTGACCTCGAGAGGTAATCTCGGGCACATCGACACAAAGTGAAGACTTCCTCTGCATAAGTGCTACCAACTCCATCTTTCATCTCACTAGTGAACTGAAAGATTGCGATACTCGCCGCCTCCACCGCCCGGTCTTCTACTTCATCGGCGGCTCCATCACTGAGTACGCGAGCAACCCTGACTGACGAAATGTACAACTAGTTAAAAGAGCGTCACACTCGAGATGAACAAAGGCAACTACACCAGAAATGCTCACGTAAAGCTCACTTGCTATTCACTGGGTAAATTCAAGACTGAGGTTCAGTCTCGAGGTCCAAAGCTATCCTGCTTACATGTACTACTGGCGGTGATCCCTTGCTCCTCTTCACAGCCGTACAATCTTAGTACTCAAAGACATGACTCGTGTGCCTCAGACCTTGTCAGGTGCCAGCCAGTTCATCAATACAGTAACTTCACCCTATTTCAACAGATATACTCAAAGCTATCGAGGAGTTGGCGAAGGCGGATGCCTTCCATCTTGGTGTTTACTTTCCTGGAGTCTCGCTGTGCTACTGCACGGAGTTGCCTCATTACTGCGCGCCAGATGCGGCACGCGCCTTCCTGGACCGTTATTTGTTCCTTGCGGAAAATCGCATTGTTGTGCTGCATCCAAAGCACTGCCGTTGCAATATTGCAGTACGCCCACCATATCTTCGATGCAGTACTCAGGTGTTGTTTCGTGAAATGTCCGTACCACTGGATGCTAATTTGTTCGAGACGCTTGCCTATCTTAGGTGCTCGTCGAGATACAATAAAGCACTTATACGGTTGAAGTTGCTGGATCGTGATCTGAGTTCTGGTCCAGTGCTCCATTAACGCTAGCCATACTTGCTGTGCTCGCGGACAGGCCCAGAACAGGTGCTCTAGAGTTTCTTTCGTGCGGATGCATGTCGGTGCTATTTTGCAGTGACGGTCGTGTTGGCGTCCTTCGTGATACAAATTCAACTGTCCCACCGAGACTCTGTATGCTGTCCAGACTTGGAAATCGGTCAAGGTGCCTAGACTGTGCCAAAGTTCGGATGGAGATTGATCTTGAGTAGTCTGATGCGTCCCGTTGTTGCTCCATTTTCAGCACTGGCCGCTTTAGTTCCTTGCGGATGGCATGTCGATATCGTGCAAAAGGTTGTTTCTTGATTGCTTGAAGTCCTCGTTTGTTCTTGGCGTTCTCCGCGACTTCCCAGGGGAACCCATGCAGCAATGGCGAGGCCTCTAGCACCAACCCACACCTGTGTTCATGTTGGTTAAGAGTGTTCCCGTCCTTGTGAATGTCCTTGTTCCCGGTGACTTCCTTGACCTGCCAGCCGATGACATTTGGATGCTGGAGGAGCTAGATAGTACCAGTGGCTGCAGCACCCGGCAATGGATTGCCGTGGACTAGTCCCTGTGAGTGTACTGTCCATTTGTACGTCGATGATAACTCTGGTTCTTGGTGTAACTTGACTGCATTGTTTGTTCTGCCGAACTGGCATCGTACACTCGAGGGCCTTGCTACTAGAATAGTGATTAGCCATCGGCGAATTTTCTCCATGTCATGATGAGTGGTCACTCTCTCCGGTAATGGAACCCGTACTATGTAAAGTTCCTCATCGATTCGATGAATTCGATGAATTCGAAGTAGTCGACACGACTGGATTTTAGGGAAAGCTCTGGGTTTGAGAACCTCTCCATGTTGTCCACAGATCCAGGGATTATCTGCCCACGAGAATGTATGCCAAAAGCTTGGAATCGGGTGTATCCAGTATCGGAAATTGTACCTGTGGTGCGAACAAGAACATGGTGTCGTGCTCGTCGATCCAGCTGAACTCCCTCTCACTAATACGTTGGATCACTCCCCCACTTTGCTGCTGTCGCCTCAGTTTGGTGTCGTTGTCAACACATAGCCATTCGCCCAGTTCCTGTCGTAAGTACCAGTGTGGGGTCCTCGTGGTCTTCGGCAGTGCTCGTCGTAGTGGTGCCCTTGGACTTGGCTTTCACTGCCCAGCTGGATAGATCACCTTGTCGTTATTTTATTGTCAATTGTGCCAATTATGCCATGCCCTGCTGTACTCGTCATCAGGTCGTATTAACCATAGCATGACGTGCTTCACGCGTTGCGTCTTCAGCGCCACTGCGATCGCCACTAGGCCTAGTCCTCCTGCTTTTCGCAGCGTGAAGATAAGGCCTGGGTTCATTTTATGCTTCATCCTCTCTGTCTCCACTACTTCGCGCCACAAATATTGCTTCTGCAGTTGCTCCAGCTCAGCAATGCTGCTCTCAGTCGGTTGAAACATGATAGTTGTGTAGAGTAGTGCTGGCAGCACAATGACATTCAATATCAACATCCGGTCTGCGATACTGGTGTGTTTGGCTGCTGCAGTCGTTAGTCGTCTTCGTCTTCTTCGCATCCTGCCTGCGCAATTGACCGTTCGCATCTCACCAGTACCCACTTGGTAACCCAGGTACCGAGTCGTGGTTCCGGGCTAGAGAACTGGTATTCCATGGAGTTTGGAGGCTTGTATGTTTTTGTCAAGAAATATGTCGTAGCTTTTGCTTGGCTGGACATGCAACCCTAGACAATTCCCGAATTCCTGCACAACTTCCAGTGCCACCTGTAACTGGTCTGTTCGCTCGAGAAAGATGGTAGAGTCATCAATAAATACCGAAAATACATGCTGCTCGTCCTCCTTTCCTCCCAGCACCGAGATTCCCCTGATGTCTTGGGCTTGTGTAAGGGCTAGTCCCAATATTTCTGCTGCGATGATAAAAGCAAAGGTACTAGTGGGCATCCTTGGCGAATGCTGGTCACTACTTCTACTGGCTCAGATCATTCACCATTCACGAGGAACTGGGCAGTGGTGGCTCTGTGCAACTTTCGCATCAGCTCTACAAACCGAGAATCAAACCCGAATTGTTCCAGCGCCACCAGCATCAAAAGTCGGCTCAGAGTATCATACGCTTTCTTGAGTCGTAAAAAAAGGAACTGACTGGATACTGTTCTGTGAATACTATCTACTTCCACAAGGTATTTAATCTATTGACTTCCTGTTATTTGCTCCCTTGATTACCTGACATGGTCACTTGAATGTTGCAGTATCAGAATAAAGTAACTGTAAACGTTGTCAGAATTTGCAATGATTTAATGTGAAAAAATACACACAAGTGATTATCTTTTTCTTCGAGAGCTCGATTTGTAATGTCTTCAAAATACTGATCGATCAAAGAACGAGGATTGCTTCGGTTGTATAGAGACCAGTGACAGCCACGGTGAAAGCGGCAATCATTACTGTGTTGACTGGCAGCGCTGACATGGGCGACGCACAATACAGCAGCGATAAGTACAGCTCGGATGACCTTCATCGTTCGCTTCTTGATGCTTGCCGTTGCACTTGAAAAACAAAAATCAACAGAGTCAAGTGAAGCTGGCAATTCGTTCAGGTTCTTGTAGATTGGATTGAACTTGCCGGGACTGTGATCCGCAACCAAACGATGGGAGAACTCGAATTTCTCGTTTACAAATTAGCTTAACAATGTTGCTGGCATTGTTTTTAAACGTACTTAAGCTTAGAACCTTTCAAAGTGTGATTCTAAACCGTTAGGTGCTGTCGGACAAACTTGATTTTTGTAAGCTTATTTATGGCAATGTATCGCCAAATTGGCTGACTATTTCGGTCCTATTATAAGCTTTTCAAAATGATAAATAGTGTAGTACAGCGCGATATCAATAGCACTGGCTGCAGTCACAACTTTATCTCGGCCGTTGATGGTGGATGAAAAGAGTGAGTGTCAGGATCCCAGCATTCGGTGCGAATATGTAGAGAATATGAAGAATTGTTTTGGAGATTGCATTAACTTGGTGGCTGCCATGGACCGAGAGGATTCGATTCTCATCAGCAGAATGACGATGGTGAAGGATTACATGAACTTATGGTAACTTGAATCGTATCAAATTGTCTGTTCCTAGATGGATTGGCTGTAGCCCTGTCTCCGTCGTCATAGATCATCAGCATCATGCACCAGGTAAGCGCAATACCGCTTGGAGCGACAGCACTGCTAAATCTTTAACTGTATGTCTTAAGCTTGTCGAGAACTTGTTCCCAGGTCGATAGTGTCCCAGTCTGTTTCGCTCCTGACACATACATGCACGCTGATGTATATTTCAGCGTCGACAATAAACAATACTGAAACTAGCAAGCTCGGTTTTGACGCTAAGTTCTTATAATGTACAGTGGTCACAGGACTACATGAAGCACATAGTACTGTTGGACAACTATTCAGATGTTTATTCACATTGTTGCTTTGGAATGTACTATTTCAGGGGCATTGCTGTAAAAGTACAGTGTAGTACCAGGCCTTATACACATGTCGAATCTATCCCCATGTCTTTGGATGTGCGCATGTACCCACGTGCTTGTATTTACGAACACGATCCAACGATGGCAAAAAATGCGAGTCTAAACAGGATTTAGACATTCGTCACGTGGGTCCAGTGCCCGATGCTTATTTGTGTAGACATCGCTGTACCAAAGCCATGGGCAGCTCAGAGACATTTCAATTCAAGCAAAAATTACTATACACGAGACGAAAATGTACGTTTTATTCTCACACAGTTTAGGATTGACGACATTTGAATAACAAAAATATGATACCTACATACTAGTCATTACCCCCAACAACCTCCGATTTCAGGACAAAAAATAGGAGCAAACATTAGTTGGCCCGCACTCAATAGATAGGAGTCGTTGAAGGTGTTGGAGCACACATACCTCTTCGATCTACGCGTCTGTGCCACCACCGCATTGCCAAGCATCGTCAACGTAGCAGAATTGCAGCCGCAAAAGTGTATTTAATAACATACATGGTCACAAATGCTGTTTTGTACTTAGAGTGACAGGGGAATTTTGGTCTCTTTTTTTCAGGACCAAAGATGTAGGGGTTAACATGTGAATTCTACTCGGTAGTATTTCAAGCTAAAGGGTTAACCCCTTAACTACCGAGCTGTACTGGTAGTTCTTGGTCAGATTGATAGACTGACAAGCACTAGCGCGATACGAATCTCTCCGTTTTTTGGTACTCGCCAACACGCTCCAAGCTTATATGTAAACCCTTGTTGTCTTCACGTTTTGACAGACCATGTCGCATGCGTAGACGTCAATAGTGTACTAAGCTAATGAGACATTCATTCGTAGTTGTCATAAATGGTATGGTCAGCCAATCCCACGATCAAGTTTTCTACTTATGCGAAACCCACTGGTAAACACTTGATGCTAAATTTAATAAAGTGCATGGACAGTCAGATTTGGGTTATCCAGACCAGTCTGTTTTACAAGCGCACTTCCGTTGGTGGCCAACAATCTCGCGATCCGAGTGCAGTCGAGCTGAGGAGCATTTGGCACTCATGACCTCATTCCACAATTTGCTTCGCGCACAGCATCCAAGCTCAACAAGCAAGTTCTTCTATCTGCCGTAGCGTACTAAGCGATGCGTGTGTGTTACGTCCTGATGACGGTTGCTGGCACCCTCTTTGCGTGCAGTGGAAATGTTTCGGCAGAAGTCAAGGGCGTGGATCAAATGAAGCTCGAGAAGATGGCGTCGGGCGACGCAATTCAGTCGGCTGATGCTGCCCAGATCGAAGCTGCTGCCCAGAGATTCTTGCGAACTCGCACGAAGGAGGACGTGGATGGTGAAGAGAGGTCAATCAACAAGCTTTTGATGCTGTCGAACAGCGAGCATAAATTTGACATCTTCAGCCAGTGGTACAAGGCGGGCCACTCCTCGATGTGGGCTTTCGACAGATTGAAGGTGGGCACAGCGGATAAATACGAGAAATACCGGACGCTCTACAACCAGTACGCCATCTACCGCAATGCTCGCAGTAACTAGAAGATGGAGTTGGCTCAAGGGGACCGTTGAAGCGTGTATGTCGTGCATGATAAAACCGATTCATATTCAAAATGCAGTTCTTTTAGCCATTCTTTTCTTTAATAACATAGTCACTTACAATCATATTGTGAGGTGAGTCACTTGAGGTATTGCGAGTCAGGGCATTCATCACAACAGTGCTGTCACAACACTAGACGTGACACAAGTTGTGTCGGGGATACTTCAATGAACCAGTCCAATTCGTACAGTATGTACTACCCGTATCCTGCTGCTTGGTTGTCATTCTCGAAGTAGCATTCATCGACAGCACTCAATGTATGCCAAGCTGTGGATCAAATTGTCAGTGGTGAGACTTTGTGTAGTAAAAACAAGAGCAACGCACGTATTCGTTGGCGGTTCTATTTGACGCCTACAACATCAAGTTCGACCCCACACTGGTCGTTCACGCGTCTACAAAAGTCCTTGTCGGGTGAGTCAGATAGCATAACCAGGAATCTGCCTCGGTTGTCTCTCTTTTGCATTCACTTCAACTTGAAGTCCTTGTATTTTATTTGGGTTGTTTCACGCTACAAAACTCGTCTCAACGAATGCCGTACTGGTGGAATGGCTGCACTCAACTACGGACATCCAAGCAAGATTCTGTTTGCAGAGCACGCCAAAGATTGAAAGTATCTCCAGCGTCCAAACTGTATTGTCATCAACTCTCAAATACGTTCTCATATATGTAAGTCGAACTAACTCACAATACCCGTCTATCTTACTGGCGATCTGCATCGAAGTTTTCGCTCAGTTGTTGCCCTTAAGCGATGGCGGCATATGACGACGGAAGGATGGCCGCCTCCGAGATGATTTACCCAGTTGTTGTCGCTGTTGGTGCTAGCTTTCATCCGCGTCTTGGGGATCAGGCGGTGGCCGTCGCAGTTTTTGCATCAGTGTCTACTGCTGTTTTTTAAGGCTGCGGTAGATTTGTACGGTGAGCATGGATCGAATTGCCCACCCCGAGGACTCCAAACGCGCGACTCAAGGGACTGACGTCATCGTCGATTTCGATCTGGTTATTAGATGAGCGTTTCGTTCCGCAATGCTGTTGGTGTAGTGAATGGTGTTAGTCTGCAAGCGTATATGTTTGATATGTTTGATATGTTTGTAACTTGCTCCCCAAGACTGCAGCTAGCAGAGTCATGTGCAGTAGCTACCCGATTGCACCAAATGATGTTTAAAAGAGACTAAAGCGAAACCAGTGGGTCTCACTTGGTGTGACGACTATGGGGTGTGCAATCAAGACTTTGGGACAACAAGATCCCCATGCTACAGCCAAGACGGACGGACCGACCTTGATGGCCTACGGACTATTGATGGTGCAGATACTCAGCAGCACTTTTGGCAGGTGAGTACAATGAAGTTTTATTAAAGAAACAAGCGGTGACCCCAGTGAACCTCCAGAATGTGTTCATGTATGTGGACTCGATCGTGTGCACGATGGGGATGTTGGTGTTTGGACTTACAGGGCAGACAGCGGGGAGGCGTCGACAATGGACAATGGACAATGGACAATATTTGTGTGCTCTTCTCGCCTTATGTGCTGCCCATGGTGCTCATTATGTCGGTGATTGGTGTTGTTACAAGTCTCTTCCTGAAAAACCTGGACTCGGTGCGCAAGACCATCGCCAGTGCACTCGAACTGGTATTCTTGCCGTTATTAAGTGCGGCGCTGTTCGGACAATCGCTTACGTTATATACAGTGGCTGCGGTGTGCTTTATGGGGTTTGGAGTGTATATCTACTGCTGCCGGTTGAAACTACGGGGACTGAGGGACTACCTGTGTATACGAAGGTGGCGTCGGGAGAAGGAGTTGAAGAAAAAGATGATGTAGATGATGTAGATGCTGTCAGCACTGTTAGCGAGTCAACCGCGTCCAGCAATGTATTGTGCAATCGATCAAATTGATCGTGATATGCTGTTGTGAACGCGGTATGTATGTCTGCAACCAGCTTCTCGGTCTGGGTTTGAGTATTGCAGCTGTTGTTCTCGTAGTTCTTCCTCAACACCTGTTCGTGAGATGTAAGACTGCAAGAAGGCGTCTCAAGAGAGACCAAGAGCGATCTTAATAAATAGATACAAATACTTTTAGCTTTTGACGCCGAAATGACACGGAGGAGACGTAAGTAAGTGCACGAACTTATCTTAGAGTATGTGGGTGACTTTTCCCATGTAGCTCGTGTATCAGTGCTATAAGGTGCCTTAAATACGATACGATTTTACGGTAAGCAATGCTTACGTCGGGGTAAGTTCATACCTCAACAAACTCCCCACCTGACGATGTCTTCCACCCTCAAGGTGAGGAGATGGCAGTGCCCGCAAACTGCTTTGGGACTTGTCGGGATTGGGTCCGAGACAGCATTGATTTCGTCTTCCACAATCACGCTGTGCGACTGCGGTATTTCCCCTAGAGGCGCCTATTCTAATCTTTCCGATTTAAGGAATGCTTACAGAACGTCTGTGGGGCCCTATGATAGGACCCCTATCTTAATCATACCGTACATTCCATCGGTCCATGATGGACTATCTTGTAGACAATCACCTGCTTTCCAGGAACAATAATGCAGTGCCAGTATTTGAATAATGTCCTCAAGAGTGAGTGAGCAACTCTGAGCGAATGAGGACCGACCAAAACGCGAACAGAGTGCTAAAGTCAGCAGGAGAATGTAGGACGGACGCATGTTTGATTCAGCTCTTGACAGCTCTTGCAGTGAGAAGCGAGTTGAGAGCAGGACTCATATCCAACCAATAAGTCCCACGGACAACGTCCCGAATAGTGAGAGCGACTTGAATGCCACCATGACACATCGTGAAGATTGGACCCCTCGTCTTCAGAGCTGTGTAAACAGGGTTCATACACCGATTTGTATTTAATAATCAAACGGGTGGGGCTATGTGATACCACACATTAAGGTTTCGACCTCCATCCTTTAAAAACAGCTTTGAAAGCCCTAAACACGATCACGATCACTGATGATATCCAGTGCAGAGACGTACAGCACGAACAGAGCTCATCGAGACTCGATGCGATCCGTCTTAACAATGTTCAATTAACAGTGTCTCCCTGCAAGTACGATAGTGTCTGAAATGAACAAGGTATTTGTGAGACTCGTTACTGCTGAAAGGCGTTCTCGTCATTATTATCATCGTGCGTTTTCTCCATGAGAATCTCATGTTGCATGTCTACAGTACACATGTATTCATGGCAGCTTATCAGAAGATCAATCCTGCCGATCCCACGACTCAATTGGGAAGAATACTGTGTCAGGAAACGTGAAAACAGGATTGGCAACGCAAAAAGATGCCAGACGCCATTACTTGTGCTCAATCATAATAACACATAATACTAATGTACAGTATAAAAACTTGTTCAACGTAGTACAAACAATCTCCTGCTGCTACACCACTCTATTGTAATTTTTAGTAAATATAAATGACATTACCGGTATCCTTCTATAAAGGTTATAAAAAACAAAATCCTTTTAAATTTGTTCGTAAGAACAGTACCCTCTTGTTACATTAAAGTGCGCTAGTCCACTTACATGGTGATGGAATGGCATTTGCCTTTAAAGACTAAGCGATTTTGCTGCACAGGAAGCGGTTACCCCTATAACGTCTCGTTTAATCCAATACCACAAGTTTCTCTTACATGTAGCTAACTGTACTTTTTGCATTTTATTGTTAATACTTGTATTTTAATACATGTTGCTTGTTGGAGAGGCACTGCCAATGGGCGGTTAAGGACTGCGTTGGACAACCCAGGCTGAACCGAATGACTATTGCACACCAACCATCTTGGCTGGCTGTGTGGCTTAGGAAGTAAAGCTAAACGATAAATACACTCACTTCGGCATTTGCCACCAACTTCACAAGTGCTTCCTTAATATTGCTGTAATAAGAAACATGCTAAATACTGGGTCACCCAGGCAGTTTATCCAGTTCTGAGAAGAGCCGTATGTATACATACGGTCATGCACATCACACATGTGCATAACGACCGGGTCTATACGTGATTCACGCTCCGCTCATTGATGATTCCCGACGACTGCGTCTGTAAACATTCGAGGTTTGGCGTCAACTGGTCAGGATCAGCATGAAATGTTTGTGTGTCTACCGGTATTAGGGTGATCGGAAGGTGGCAGGACCAGCCAAAAGGTGTATACACTACTAACGTAAAAGGCCCGCTACACCCAATGTCCCCTGCCTCCATGCTACCACCAGGCCAAGGAGTGCCACGACTAGCCATCCGGTTTATGTATGTGCAGAGTGTTAAACCCGGACTTGATCAGCTGTCCCTCGATCCCTTTAAGCATTGCCCCTGCGACGTCGCCGACTCACGAAGTGTTTCTGGCGAAGTTTAAGGTATACACTCAAGAAATAGTAACCAGAGCTCGCACGGACATGAGCGCACCAAATTGGACGGTGCAATGACACTAATCCTCTTGCAAAGCACAATACCAAGAGCATACTTAAAATAATGCTCTCAAATGTTGATGTCGAACATGCTGTCAGGACAAATACATCAAATTGCAAAATGGCTCTCCTCAGCATGCAGTGGTGGTTCAAAACGTATTACTACGCACGGAGCAAGTAGGACGGAGCCTTCATCCTGGCCAGCAATCCTTGGGATGAGTACGGCACATCTCACCCAATGCGAATCATCTATGTAGACTTTATCAGAGCTGCCAGGTACTAGCGGACAAGTGCGGAGTCCGTTCCTGGACGCACCACTACCGGTCATTTAACAAAACGGCGGATGCGTTGGCCAATTTGGCCATGAACACCACTCACACTCGACAAGTGCTAATAGGTATTTTGAACGGTTCGGAAGGCATTCGACAGATAGTGGCAGACCACGCTGATGGAGACCTCCGACATTGGCTCGACGGGCAGTCGCACAACGAGCAGTAACACAGCGGCCTGGTGCACCGCAACAACGGACCATCTATGGAGCATCGCTCAAGAGGCAGCCAGCCGACGACGAACATGGGCGTAGGCAGGTAAATGGTGATTAGCGGTCGTTAGACTAGTTAGGCTAAGTGACTGCAATATCCCACAAAAAATCCTTGGGATGAGCGGCCATGTTGTGCCTAGTTTCCACCAACGATACCCTTCTGGAGGCGTTCTCTTTGCTCCATTGACTTAATTGTCTCGAGTACACTTCTCAATTTACTTCTCAACACTCAAGTCGTCAAGCGCACTTCGTTTTTCTAAAGAACAACCAACACTCCACCGGCCAGCGATGCGTCCATACTACGTCCTCCTATTGACCTTTGCGCTCTTCTATACGTTCAACAACGCTGCCCTGGTAGTCATTTCCGATGCAACTCAGTCGCTCACTGCTGCCAGTAACCCCAAGCGTTCGCTGTGTGCTGCCGAAACAACTGCCTATGACGCTTACGGTGAGTAAGAGAGAATTCTCGGTCTTGGTAAGCTTTCGGAGAAGATGAAGTTGTCGAAGATGCGCCGTTCGGCCACCAAAGAGATGAAGGCAGCGGACAAACTCAAGACTGCCCAGAGTGCAGCGGCTAAGAAATTGGCGATTCAAACGGAGGCGGAAACTAAAATGACCAATGGCTGGATGGCTGAGAAGAAAAACCCGAATGAGGCTTTCAAGGTCTTGGGCCTTAAGAAATTGGCCGCGAAGTCACAGGAGAGCAACTACGCCGTCTACGAAATATACCCAAAGCTGTACTACGAGCATGGACAATTTTTCTGCGTATTTGCACCTCCGCCATAGACAGCGATAGTAAATTCATGACCAAAATGCAGGGCTCGAAAATAGCAGTGACAATAACATACTTTCAAGAAATAACAGTAAATTACGCATCTCAGGCCGGGCTGTAAGAGCAGTACTAGCAGTGGGCGTATAAATTTTTTTACAAAAGACATGTAATAACGTCCTATTTGACTGTACGTACGTTTTAGACGTTCGATTGAGCGGTACAGTGTACTGAAGCTGTTCCGAAACTGCAGCTAAGCGTACCTCAGTGACCCAAATAATAGTCCTACACTCGCACCGTAAGAGTGTTGTGTAACACCACTAAGTTGTTTTCTACAAGTCTCCATGCCGAATGGTAAGCGAAGTTCTCTCTTGCGTGAGGCTGGCCAAACTCGTGATTTTCGGGTCGCCTTTTCGCCAGAAACGGGATGTAGGTGTCTCCTGGACTTTTCACATCCGAATGGCGGTTGGAGACAGCTTTCTGGCCCGTTTCCTCCTCGTACTACCGACATGGCGTCTCCGCGTTCGTATCTGACAGCTACGAAGGCTCTACATCGATCTCACTTACGTGGTGTCCCGGATCATGTCTGCGTTGGGAAGATTACATGGTCCAGTTTCCCATGGTGCCCTTGTCACGGCTATTGGTATCTCATCCGCGTCCTCAACAACCACATTTCCGTAACTCAGCAAACAAGACCTCCGGCAGTCAGACTTTCACTTTACGCGATCATCCGCTCTTTTATTTGGGTGAGAAATTGTCAATCGAGACGTTGCAAGTGTCGCTGACCTCATTGAAGGATCTCCTCCAGGTTGCCATGCCGGTGTATGCTGATCTACAATCCCGATTAAGTTGGAAACTGCTACCAATGCGATCGCGTTTCTTTCTACAACGTGTGAACCCCCACGCATTAGATTGCAGGTATCTGGGCTGTACCGATGTGGAGACAGAATGGCATCTACTTTTCGATTGCTATCGCGCACACGAGCTGTGGACTTTTGTCAGTGGTGACTGGAACACGCTCATGGAGAATCCTATCTCCTGGACTCTTCTTTGCGTACTTACTGAACCAATGTGGACTGCTAGTGTTCGTACCTTCTCGTCCGAACTCGCATCTCTTTGGATGATACTTCGAGCGTGGCCTTACATGCTATTTGGACTACGCGCAACAAGCATCAATTTGAAGACCAACGATCCCTATCGGCTACCCGAGCTATTTTCCAAATCTACGCTGTCTTCGGTGCGCGTGTCCGATCTCTGCTGCACACTGCTCCTGTGATAGACCGAACACAATGGCAACAATGTCCGCCTGTTTCCAGGCCAATCTCGTTTAAGTCATTTTATTGCTGACCATCCACGCAGTTTCTCCTTCCGCCAGCACGCGTACTTCTCTGACAATCAAGGGCGCCTTCAAGCGCCACCTCTCAACTGTAACCCGATCACGTCGCCTCGCCGCGGTTCTTTTCCGGTAACTAGTATCATTGCACATAGCCAGCAGTCGAGAAGTCCTGCCACAGAGTGGCAAGTATTAATTTAACACGGCCGTAGCCTCCCCTCTCCCGCACACACACACCAAATTGTTTTCGCCCGTCACCAATGAAATGACACTCGTCTCCACCCACATCCGGCTCGATTCCACCAACGCTAGTGGAGGCATCACCAATGAAAAGAATGACTTAGTGACAAGGTGTATGGCCGGGGCCACAGCTTGAAACCCGTTGTCGTATAGGCAATTGAGTGTTAGCGTCAGTCGATTGCCATATATTCATTGGAGTGGATTCAATACACAGCGTGTACATGGCGAAATGTCGACTCGAACATAGCAACACACTTGCTTGGTTAGATAGTCCAGTCAAAACTCATCAACACCTGAGTCTCAGCTCGTTGTGGTGTAGTGGTGGCAAGGCCCAGATCCTTTGTGGCGATTGCAGGAAAACTTGGTACAATTGCACGACCCTCGCACCAATGCCAGGCTTTATTGGCTGGAATTGCTGCTGCTGTGTGTTTGACAAGCGCACTATATGGTGCGCGTTGTAAGAAACATCACCCCATTGATTTAGGTGCCGAATAGACCTCGGTCTTTGGTGCTGGCGTCAATGCTGAGATGAAATTTACTCAAAGTTACTAGTCAGAGAAACAACTTTATATTGGCGAAAAAAGCATCGTGGGCTTCGAAATTCTTCATCCTTCACTTCTCATTCTGGTTTCCAAGATACATATCCCTCTCGCCTCTTCCAAGACCCTCGGTATGATATGACTCGAGCCATGGCTATTTGCCGAGTGCCAGTATGTGAATGTTTAACAAAGTCAAATATCATTTATTGCTGTTCCTGTAGATTTAATTCGCCATGGGTCGACCACCGTGCGCTGCTCGTCAACATTTCGTAAAAGTGGGCGATAAGAAGGCCAATGCGTCTCACTATTACGTCCGCTGTAAGCTTTGCCTTGCTGAGCATAATGTACGAACGGAAATGCGTCGTCTTCAAAACCCAGATAATCATGATCCCAGCTCATCATTGCCACAAATGATCATTGGGCAAGAGGACAATTTAACGAGAAATATTCGGAAAATCCATAGCACCATCGAACTGGACAGTCAATCAGCAGCAGCAGTAGCTAAACCTCTACAAGGACTTCGTCCGCCTCCTCCCTCTGCCGTATTGCCACCCAACAGAGTCGTCCGAATGAGGGCTTTGATAATCTGCCCATTTACGCCACCAAATTTGGGGTAAGCTCTTCAAATGGTGTGTACACTGGTACGTTTTTGCCAGCGCGAGTACAGCAACTAGAAAGACTTCTACTGGAGTTTCAAGTGGCACTAACTTTACCGGATTCGTATGTGGAGCATCCGGCTGCGAAGCGTGTCTTTTACTTTCTGAACCCACAGTGCGTGGGATTGCTACCTTCGTCGTATCCTTGGTGGGCATATTTTGAACGAGTATGCTGATGAAAATGCGTAAATGAGTAGTGCGGCACTTCGCAAGGTTCAGGAGACAATCGGAGGACGCGTGGATTTACTGAGCGATTGTTGAAGTTGTTGAAGCTTGGAACGCGAAGACTTGGACCACGAAAGTTGGTCGTCGGAGACTTCGGCAGGAGTCGAAGACTTGAGTAGTTGATGGAAAGTTTTGAAGTGATTGTTTATTTGGTTGAGGTCCTTAGTTCGCTAACTACCTAGCTACCTCTAAGCCTCCTCTACTGGATTGTCTACTGGATTTCTGAGTTGTTCCAGCCAATCAGTAAATGACACGTGCAGGATCAGGCAACAGATCCTGTACCCACAATCATGAGATGCATGTCCTACCTACCGTAAACATGGAGTAAACATGTGGCGTATGCATGTGGTGTAAACATGTAGAATGCCTGTCGAGGCTGTGAGTGTTGGTCATTGCCATAAACCGGTACTCACCAATATACCGGTTGACCCTCAACAGTCCCCCTCAATGCTGACACTCTAGGACACCGAGAGATTCAGTGAGGTCCTTGTGACGCGGTCCAGCCATGGCCTTTGTCAGGATGTCGGCTAACATTACCGACGTCTCGCAGTACTCCACCGTGACTTCGCCACGTTTCACTTCGTCGCGGATGTGGTGGTACTTGATGTCGATGTGCTTGGCACGGCCGTGGTTGACTGGGTTCTTCGTCATCTTGATGCACGATTGGTTGTCCTCGAAGATCTTGAGTTCTGGACACGGCATGTTGGCAGCGGAAAGTACTTCGCCCAGTACGCGGTGCACCCACTTGCCTTCCTGGATGGCGAGGCTGAGCGCGATGTACTCTGCTTCGCTCGTCGACAGTGACACACTTGACTGCCTCTTGCTTCCCCAGCTGATGGGACCACCAGCCAACTTGAAAACGTAGCCGGATGTCGACTTGCGATCCGAAAGATCTCCAGCCCAGTCAGCATCAGAGTAGCCTTCAAAGTGAATCGTGTCAGCGTGCTTATACTGGATGCCATGAGTCTTGGTGCCTTGCAGGTAGCGAAAGATACGCTTGACAGCGATCCAGTGCTCTTCTTGGGGTTCTCCATGAAACGTGCCACGTATCCCACGGCGTAGGTGATGTCCGGTCGACTCGCACACATGAGTGCACCCACAGCTTCTCGGAACGGCGCGTTGATCTTGGAAGGTTCATCACTTGGAACCAACTTCGAGCTCATGTCGATAGGACTCACGGCAGGCTTGCTCTCGCCCATGGCGAAGCGCTTCAGAATGTCGCTGATGTATCTGCGTTGGCACATGGTCACACTGCCGTCGGGGCCATCGATGAGTTCGATCCCTAGCACAAACTTGCAAGCTCCGCTGTCGGTCATCTCGAAGCGGGCCTTGAGATCGAGCTTGGTCTGGTTCATCATCTTCATCGAGCTTCCGGTCACTAGCACATCGTCCACATATACGAGCACTAGTGCGCAGTGATCACCCTCCTTCTTGATATAGAGGCACGGGTCGTATGCAGACACTTCGAAGCCGATGGAGCGCATGTACTCGTCGAAGGTCTCGTTCCAGACACGAGACGCTTGCTTGAGGCCATAGATGGCTTTCACCAGTTCCAGGCAGTCAAAGTTGTCGTCCACTTCCATGCCTTCTGGGATGACACAGAACACGACTTCCTTCATCTCGCCGTAGAGGAACGCAGTGACCACGTCGAGTTGGTCGACGGGCCAGTCCATATGTTTGGCGAACGCGATCACCAGGCGAAGCGTCATGTACTTGACAACCGGCGCGAAGGTCTCGGTGTAGTCGATGCCATACTTCTGTTTGAAGCCCTTGGCCACGAGTCGCGCCTTGTACTTCTCGATGGAGCCATCCGCCTTGCGTTTGATCTTGAATACCCACTTGGTACCGATGGCGCGCTGTCCACTCGGAAGCTTGGCAGGCTGGAACACGCCGCGCTTGGTCATCGAGTTGAGCTCGGCTTGGATAGCCTTGCGCCAGTGAACTTGGTCCGGTCCGCTCACGGCTTCTTGGAATGTCGACGGCTCGGCCATATCGCCCACTTCAGCCATGTTGGCACTCGCACGCCAGAATGTTGGCGGAGTCGACGACTGATGTTCGCCGGAGTCACCCTTGGTTTCTTCGTCAGCATATCGTTCAGCCCGTGCAGTTGATCGGCGCTTGCGGTGATGCTCGAATGTCCTTTCAGGAGCGCTTGCTTCTTCGAGATTTGTCGCTGGGCGAGGTCGATTGATGGGCATTGGTTCTGGTTCCGACTCGGGCTTTCGCGAACGCTTACCGGTTTGTCGAAAATCGCTTGGAGCTGCAGCCTCATCTTCATCAATGTCGAGATCGTCCATCTGCTCAGTCATGTCGGTGATATTGCTGTCCAGTGCAGCACCACCCATGGTTTGCTCGTCGAAGATGACATCACGACTGATCACCACCTGGCCCGCCTCGATGTCATAAACTCGATACGCCTTCGACAGTTCCTCATATCCCATGAAGATACCAGCGCGAGACTTGGGACCCCACTTGAGCCGCTTCTCCTTTGGGGTGAGGATGTACACCAAACATCCAAACACACGCATGTGTTTTACGCTGGGCTTCGCCTTGTGCACCAGCTCAAACGGTGTCTTTTCCGCAATCTTGGGTGACGGCAGGCGGTTCTTGATGTAGATAGCAGTCATAGCCGCCTCCGCCCAAAAACACTTGTCCAAACCGGCGTGATGCAGCATGCTGCGACCGATGGTCACGATGCTTTGAATGGCACGTTCCGCGGTGCCGTTAGCTTGGTGTGCATACGGCACCGTGACTTGCTGCTCGATACCTTCATCGTCGTAGAAGCGCTTGAGCGAGGTCGTCGCGAACTCCTTGGCACCATCATGACGCACAAACTTCACATGTTTGCCGAACTGCGTGGAGATCTTGGTGATGAAACTCGTCAGGTGTGCTTCGCTCTCTGATTTGGCTCGAAGGCAGTACCCCTTCATGCAGCCGCTGGCTTCGTCAACGATGAGCAGCAAGTACTTGCTCCCACCGAGAGACGCTTCCTCCATCGGACCGCAGATGTCAAAGTGGAGTAGTTCGAAGACACCATACTTGCGCTTGTCTGGGTTGCTTGGGTATGGCTTCTGGACCATCTTGCCTTGCTTGCACCCGCGACATACTGTCGAACTCTCGGAGCTGGCAGGCGACTTCGCGTCCTTCACCATGCCACTTGACACCATCTTGCGTAGTACGTCGTTCGGAGCGTGACCCATTCGCGCATGGAGGTCCACGTTGTTCACCGATACACCTCGATGTGATTCACGTGAGGGAGTGCGTAGCCAGTAGAGTCCATCTGCAAGATCAGCTGTTGCCACGACTTGCTTGGAGTGCTTCTGCGCAATCGTCACGTTTGGTCCATCGAAAACCACTTGGAACTTCCCGCTCTTGTTGACCTGCGGAATGGACAGCAGATTCTTGTCCATTTCCGGCACGTACAGCGCGTCCTTAATCAGGATCTCGCGCTCGTCGCCGTTGGGCAGAACCACTCGCTCGTTGATGGTTCCCACACCCATGATCTTGACCTTGTTGCCGTCGGCCACTGTTACTTCGCCCTCGTCACGAATTTCGAGTCCAGCGAACTTGTTCTTGTCGTTGCAGATGTGATGCGTTGCACCACTGTCGATCGCCCACATCCCGCTCTTCTTCATACTTGTGGAGACACTGCACTCCATCGAAACCGCAAACGCGACACGATCATCGTCGTCCCAGTCGCGCCGCTGGACGAAGTTGGCTCCACGCCCATTGCCACGGTTTTGGCGAGGCTTGCGATTCTCATCCTTCTGCTTGGTCCAGCACCGGTCGACCGTATGCCCCAATTTACCGCAGTAAGTACACTCGCGAGGCTCACGGTCAGTGTTAAACGCCTTGGCCGTGCCTTCACTCTTCACCATAGGTTTCTCACCTTGGTGCTTGATGTGCTCATTCGTCAGCACCTTGATCACGTCTTGCGATCTCAGCTCAGCGTTGCTCATCTCCAAGTTCAGCACGACGTTCTCGTAGCTCTTGGGAGGCTGCGCAACAAGCATATCGCTACGTCCTCGTCCTCCATCTTAGCACCGATGCTGCTGATCTTGGCGCTGATGTTGAGGACCTCATTGCAATGTTGCAACACATTGCCGCCTTCTTCCATCGATGCACTGAAGAGCTGACGCTTCAGGTAGATGCGTCCAGCCTTCTGGGAGCCTTGGTACAGTGTACGCAAGCGGCCCCATGCAACCCACGCTTCCTCACAGTCGTCCACGACATGATGATACTCCGCGTTCATGTGGAGAAGCATCAGACCGAAGGCGATGTTGCTCGATCGCTCGTACTCATCCTTGGCACGTGGATCGGCAAACGTCGGTGACGTCTCGCGGTTGACAACATGCCACGCAGACTTGGTAAGGAACACGCCACGCATGTAGCGGCTCCATGTCGCGTAGTTGTCTCCGTCGAACTTGTCGATGAAAGTCTTGGTCGAGGCGTCTTGGGCAGAGGACATTGTCGTTGGGCTCATAACCTGTTGAAGTTGTTGAAGCTTGGAACGCGAAGACTTGGACCACGAAAGTTGGTCGTCGGAGACTTCGGCAGGAGTCGAAGACTTGAGTAGTTGATGGAAAGTTTTGAAGTGATTGTTTATTTGGTTGAGGTCCTTAGTTCGCTAACTACCTAGCTACCTCTAAGCCTCCTCTACTGGATTGTCTACTGGATTTCTGAGTTGTTCCAGCCAATCAGTAAATGACACGTGCAGGATCAGGCAACAGATCCTGTACCCACAATCATGAGATGCATGTCCTACCTACCGTAAACATGGAGTAAACATGTGGCGTATGCATGTGGTGTAAACATGTAGAATGCCTGTCGAGGCTGTGAGTGTTGGTCATTGCCATAAACCGGTACTCACCAATATACCGGTTGACCCTCAACAGCGATGTCTGGCAAAACATCTCGAGAACACATATGCTTGGTGTTCATTTCACTCTTTTGGGCGTGTATTTGCCCAAGGTTTGCACCTGGTGGGATCGGAACATGATGGAATCACACTCGCACGACAGATAAAGAAAGTGATTGTCGAAATGGAACGGAATGGATGAAAAACTGGAGCTATGATAACAGATAATACTGGCCAATGTGGGCGTGCACACCGCATCTTAGCTTTGCGCTGGCGGAGCATTTATTTTGTCAAATGCTTCGCCCACGATATTAACAGCTTAGTGAAGAGCATCCTAAGAAGAACTAAGTTTCGACTGGTTGCAGTCAAAGCATCTGCAGCAGTCAAAGCTCTGAATGACTCGTCATCTAAGTGGCTTCCGCAAGCTAACGAGGTCATCACTAGAACTTACGTACTTCGAGCTGAGAAGCCGCCGGCATTTTTAACACTTTGTGAAACAGGGTGGATAACCACTCTGTTTCTAGTATACACTGTATGCGCGTAGTAAGGAAGCGTAAGTCTTTACTTAAATTTACTATAGAAATATACGACAACATATATTTCTAATACAAAGCAAAACACTATTTAGGTAGAAATTTGAAAACTGTATTTATATGGCCCGCCGCGTGGCGGGCCTCTTAGCAGACCTAGCTAAAAAGAATATCTAATTGCATGGTGAGGGCTATGGTTGGCCCTCATGTGTTGCACCTATATGCATGCGCCTTATTGGTTGAAAGGTACCTCTTTCTACCAATAGTAGCGCCCTAAGCGCCTCCACTAATAACCAATCAGTGGCGGCTCGAAATGATTGTAATCCTGTGTGTGGTCCACACACAGGCAGCTTGCTTCATATGTATACAGCTTATCCGCAATCCCTGCCGGATAGCTATATGTATATTTGTGTAGCCCTGCTACGGGTGGTGCCTTGATACAAATTCGCCACCATCTCGTTTCATACAGAAGTTGTCCAGTGTTTTTCTCATCTTTAACAATCTGGCTCTCAACGAGGCCCAGTGCTGTAGGAACTGGTCCAGCAGCCAAAGTTTGACTTGCTGATAGTACTGCATTGCAGCGCTTCGTGCAAGCGGATTGCCTTTCTTACCCTCGTTAAATGCTATATATATTTCAAACATATCCAGCACACACACAAAACACTTTCCACTCTCATCACTCTCAATGCACTCCCTTACTTACTTTTCTTCGACTTCTTCTGCCTTTAGAAACTTACCAAACCTGTCGCTTTTGCGCGCAAGGTGTTTCCAGGCTGGAATTCGTCTAACTCCATTGCTACGGTCCGATAAAACGAACATATGCAAGCGATACGTCAATCAGTTGATGATTGACTTGGCATACATATTTCACCGTTCGACCGGACCCGGTAGGTCCGATCGGCTGGTATAGATGACTTGCCTATCTTTAATAAATATTATTGGTAGAAATAGCGACAAAATTTATGTTTGGTTGGCTGAAAACTGTTGGATTGATGCCATTGACGAATTTGCAGGCAATGCGCTGCATAAAAAATTAAATATGGCCCGATAAAACGACATACTCACCTTAATCACATTAAAAACCTCTTCGAAATCTGCAAAGAAGTGTCTGACGCGAAGAAGAATTTCCCAGCTTTGACCACCCTGGAGGCATCGATACATGTCAGCTCGATCAAGTATAATCCGAGCAGAGTGCAAATGGTTCCCGCCGGGAATTAAATTGATGGTGCCGTTAAGCTTACTAACAGGAATGGAATTTAAAAACTTCAGAATGAACGGGCATTTTTCCATCAACAGCACTACTTAGTCATATGAAGTCTATTTGTCATTTATCTGTCGGGAACGACTCGATATTGATCTCAATACCAACACTTAGAATTCTGAAACCCACAAACAGACTGCTGTTCCGATCTCGTACGTGTTGCCCGTGTACGACAACTTCCCCGTCTCAGTGTTTATCTTGAACACGTATATGTTGTTCGAGTTCTGGTTCGCCACGATGAGCCACTCACCGTAGATCGTGAAACCACGCGGAATCTCACCACGAGTACTCTCCCATCCGAGAGACGTCAACGTGCCATCCTTCTGGTTGATCTTGAACATGGCAATCGAGTTGTGGCCGCGGTTCGACGTGTAGAGGAAGTGACCGTTGCTAGTAATGTGAATGTCTGCGCTCGAACCGTTGGTGAAATCGGCTGGTAGCGTCGTGATATCCTGCACAGATTTAGTCGACAACAGAGCCGTCTTCGAGTCGATCTTGTACACACCAACGGTGTTGGAGAGCTCGTCCACGACGTATGCAATGTTGGTGGTCGGGTTCAGTGCCATGTGGCGTGGTCCTGATCCAGCCGGGCGCTTGACAGTGTTCAAACTCTCCAGTGTCTGCTTTGCCGAGTTGAGATTGAACTGCAGCAGTTCATCGCTGCCTAAATTGGCTGCAACAACGTGGTTCGAGTTGGGCAGCCACGTGGTGCTGTGGATGTGGCCGGCGGCCTGTTGGTCCATGACGACCTTGCTGCCGTTCAAATATTCCTTATTGAAAGTATCCTTAGCGAGGGATCCATCATCGTTGAGTGGGAACATGGATAGAGTGCCGCCGTAGTTCGAGACGACGACAAAATCCTCCTTGGGACTCAGCGAAAGGTGCGTCGGGGAACCACCGTGCGTCTCGAGAGTGTTGAGAAGCTTCAGTGTGCCGTCCGAGTTGAGGGTGAGTGCCGACACAAAACCGGTCTGTGTGCCAGGGTTGGTGGTAGAATCTTCGGTTACAGCGTTGACAGCGTAGATCACACGTTCACCTTGAGAGAAAGTCTTCGTCGTACCCAGGACGTACATAGGGTTGATGCCGAGCGGGTGACGCCAAAGGGCGTGAGTGTACCGTCGGTCGTGTCCAGCTTGTACGTGTAGATGCCTTTGCCCGTGCCGTTGATCCATCCTTCATCGCGGGTGTAAGTGCCGGCGAACAGGATCGGCTGAGTGGACAATTGCTCGATTTGCTTTGTTGAGCCGGCAGCGACACCAGTCACCGCGGCCACCAAGCATAGAAGAAGACTTGGGAGGTGCATGCTTTACACTTATGAGTAACTTGCGCACAGTGAAGCGAATTGAAGAGTGAGTTTGTGCGTTAGCAATTGTCGCCCACCACACCCCGAAGATAGTCCTTGATGATGATACTCCAAATCACCACATGCGTTCTCAGTTCTGAAAAGGCATAGGTAACACATCCGTTGGGTGTATCATCCGAACCCAGTTGGCCTCTGGAACTGCGAAAGGAAGGTGCACCATTCAGCATCTGTGGTCGACAGGAACAACCACACAGCAAAAATGCTTCGGGGATACCGTGCCGGTTCCAAAACTACTGGCTACCTGAATCTTGCTTCGAACACTTTATCATTGGCAACGGTATTCACAGCTGAACTTGCACGCTTGACAAGTAAGTGTACAGTGTACGTGTATTAATATGTATTCATTTAGGATGAATAGTCGGGTTTTAATCTGTAAAATCGCTAAGATCACCGACCAGATCGGCGGGTTATCATCGATGTCGTGAGCTCGATTTGCTGTCGTGGAACGTTAAACCCCATGGCAACGAGCACTTTTCATGAAATCCCCATACAAGTTCAGCATTTACTCCACTCCCCAGCTGGTGCCTTTGGTCTTCAAGACGGATCTTCCTGTTCATTAGTTAATTGGATTCAGTGCGCTATGGGTGCTTTAACTTCTGCTAGAGGTCCTCTGGTATCACCGCTGATGGCGCTGCACGTACCAAATGTGCGGTGTATCAGTCCTCCGTACCCAACATGACCGCTGATCGAGCGTGCATTGGGCACAATCAAGCGGCAATACTGGTCGTAGGTCTCCACATCAGGAGGAGCACCTCAAGAGCTACTGAGAAATTGAGCATCAAAGTATTGATCGGCGAAGTACGGACAATTCATCACCTTAGTCAGCATATGTTAATCGAGTGCCTAGGCTTTGCGCCGATGGGCCACGTTTTCGTCATCATCGTCAGTATCATCGTCAATTGTGTTTACAGCCGAAGCCCATTGGGCCATCTTCTTCATGCCGTTGATGGTCAACAGCTCCACAAACTCCGGGTGGGCTTGCCACACGAAAACCATTCTTATTCACGACTATAGTTGTCCTGGTCAAGATCGGCCTCCCGGAAGATCTGGTTTACAGCAAGAGGGATATCCCTTTCCACTTCCTCCATCAGTCCCTCTATAGCTTGCACACCTCGAGCCACAGCTGCATCTTGACTAGATGACAGCACCTCGACCTGCTCGTTCGCCATCTGAATTTGCACTTGATCGTGCAGCAGTTTAGGGAATAATTTCTTAACAGCACAAATGCGACGCTGCATCGCACACGTGAGCTCTTCGCGGGTGATTTTGTCACCCCAGTTGAGTTGACAATTTCAAACAGACTGAGAGCCTTCTGCTCGAATGTCCCCTTGGTCATCAGATACACGCCCACAACAAACTCATCTATCGAGAGCCACTCCTTGGGCGTCGCGCTCGTCTCAAAACTTGAGAAAACTGCACCTGCAAGCGCAGCACTCTCACTGATACCCTTGAGATCTTCGTACTCCTCACTTAGCGCCATGCAAGCAGCCGTAAACCCGCCATAGTATAGTTTGCCATTTCTATCGGCAAAATCTTGGAATACTTCAGCCAGATCGTTGTAGGTCTTCGAGGATATGCCACCTTTGATGCGGCAGGACGCCCTGGACTTCGATGTATGCCTAGTTGAAGGTACTCCTTCTTCCGACGAAGAATTTGTCGAACTAGTAGTATTTATGTTGCTTTCATCGGTAGTAGAATTACTTGCTGCAGGGTAGACCCCAGCACCTTGTGTCACTAGTACTGGCTGCTCAGGTGCCTTTGATACTGGCCGTGGAGTAGACTCGTAGAGCTTTCGAGCACGTCCAATGAAAGCGTTGAGTTGACTAAGTGTGACGTCGTCAAAGAAGAGCTGGATGGCGTTAGCGTTCAGGATCAACGACACCTCAAATGTAACCTTGAAGTCTATCTCACAGCTTCCAGGCATACTGCAAGGCTTAAAAACCATTCACTGTCATAGTCACACGAACAAACAAACAGTCAGCAATGCAGTCGAATCCACGTCGTAGAATAATAAACGCCGAACCTCTCAATCCGCTTAAATGTCGGTGAGTCAATTGCCTTGGTCACAATCTTGTTAGGTCTAACAAAACAAAACAATTGAAATAGTCAATAAAAACCCGCTTAAACCAATGATACACCTGGCTAAAACTAGCCTTTTTAGTTATTGTATCTCTTTCTACCTGATCATGAGCACTCTTGACGTATAGAACTCGGTGAAAATGTTAAAACCGACTCGTAGAGCCGCCTCCATGACATTGCCGTTGGGTCTTCGTAGCACCCGCAACTCCAAACATTTCGCTGCAGGTGAACGGCACGACGCGAGTCTCTTTATGTGATTTAGTTAGAGAATGCGAAGACGACGGAAACGAGAAGAACGTGGCGCGTCGGTCAAATATCGTTGGAGTGGCCAACGCTGGACGGAGACATCGTGTCAACAGCCATCTCGACCCGAGCATTCTGAGCCTCTCGCCCGTTATATTATGGCAGACTAAAAGTGAAGTTTTTGATGGGATGTTGCATGAAAATCGCACGAAGGTTGATACAAGACATTGTGCTAATGAACAGCTACACTATGAGCGGGGTTAAGCGCGAGCTTCAGCAGACACTTGACGTGTCCAAAGAGGTAAGGAGGCTGTGCTAACAAAGTTATATAATAGGCAGATGAGGAATGCAAAGTTTTGGATTGAAAACCACTTTACGTACCTGCATGTAGTCGACGAGATGTCGGGTTTCTTCCTTCAGGTATGAGTCGATACCCAGTCGGGTTTGCGATAATTGTGGGGTTTTGCTGATAGTTTCGATGATCCGTAGACGATTACATCAGCAATCCCATTGACGAAGGAGCTGAAGTCGCTCTTCGAGTTTCAGGCGCACCAGAAACCTTCTCTGGCAACGGGCGACCGCGAGTTCAATGGTACGTCCATGACTGATTATATTGTGATTGGTTGCGGTTACATGTTGCTGATGTGATTGTTCTCTGGTTTTATTAGAGCTGGCACAACTGAGTGAGAAGGAACTGGACGTGAAGATCCGCGAGCTTGAGAACTGGAACTTCCGACTGAATCTGGATGAAGGTGTGTCCCAACACGAAGTGCATCTGATGTTTGCAACAGTGAGACTGGACAGACCTGAATAATGCCTATTTTGTCGGTGCAAATTGCAATCGTAGCGAAAGAGACGCAGGACAGCATCAGTCTCGGATCATCTCGGAGCACCAGCAGTCTACAAACTTATAAACGTCAATCCATGAACCTTCGTTCAAGGAAAACATTACAGTAAGCTTAGAAAGCGATGTTCGTCATGGGCAAGTCGTCTACCTCAGCAGCCAGGCAGCCAATGGGTAATCTTGATAACCGAGCTGAGGTTTTCGAAGTTGCAGGCAATTGTTGAATTGGCAGTGCCGGCACCACATGAGCGCTTCAACTCAAGCCAAATGCACCACAAATATCGTACTTAATACAGGGGTTGTATTTCGAGGTACATGGTGCATCCTCTGGAGCTGGCAACACCTTGCACATGGGAAGTAGCATGACCTGGCAGGGTACAAGGATGGTCAGTACTAGGCGCAGCAGCAACTGGAACAATAGGGCTTCTCCAAGCACCTGGCGGAATCAATTGGCAGTTCGGAGACGTTACTGGAAACAGAGAACTACTCGACCATGGTAAAGTATTAAGAGATTACGGCGTGACTGAAGGCATAATCCTGGACTTCTCCGTGGATTTTATGGGAAGTGGACGACAAGATCACAAATAAACGAGTGCTCAATGCGCTAAAACGGCAACCATTTCGACACTACTGGCACGGAATCAGCAAACAACTTCAACCCATGGTAGAAAAATTGAAGGAACGTCGAGATGCATCAGAGTGGGTAGTGGCAACGCAGGATCAAAGACCTAGAGAACCCTTCTTCTTCCCAGTTGATTGAGGTGTATTGGATTACTTGCTGTTGCTGAACTCTAATAACTGGTCCGCTTGGCTTCGCAGATGCCCTTTTCACAAGTATATGTATCGAAATTCGCTCATCAGCCAGTGGCGGCAGCTGCTGCCCGAATCCAGTTCGACGCCTTCCATTGCTCAAGGTCGTGGATTATGTGATCACTCACCCCAGAGAAGCAACGACATAGTTGATCAGCATTGGGTCTGACCAGTATTCTGCTTGTTTTAGAAGCCATTGCAATATTTGCGAGATTATCCGTTGTTTTATTGTGGATTTATGGCGAAGTAGGGATCGTGAAATTGCTAACACGATCCAAATTCGTCAACGGTTGCCCGGACTACCGACTAACGGAGGGGGTACTCCGCTGATCCATGTAGATGCTGAACTTGTTCTCACCTTGTGTACCCGTCGGTGGAGCGGGTTACGCTCTTCCAGTACTCGGCGAGGATGTCAGTTGGCTGCTGTTGGAGCCGTATGGACGGTATGTGGGATTGGTTGGGCGTTAACCACGCGGGAATTCTTCACGCAGTTGTCAAACAGCAGATCAGTGTCTTGGACTTGAGCTGATCTGGTGGGCGTGTCCATGGGGGTGTTCTTTTCGTTGCTTGCCGTTTCCTTTAGCGGGATCTTGATTGTGGAGAGAGGGACCGTAGCCTGGCTAAGCTATCCAGGGATATTCTACGTTTCCTCCTTGGTCGATGTAGTGAGCTCTTGGGTCGTCGGGTGGGTCAATATACTTCCCTCCCGGAATGTGAACACCACTTGTGTCTTATAAGGAAAATTTATCTCTGTTAATGCCTTAGAGCCCTTCTTTGATCTTCTTCCTACCCTTCTTGCACATCATCTGATTTACACCCTTCGTTGGCTACTGTAGCAAGGCTACACAAGTATACATATGAAGCAGGCTGCCTGTGTGTGTGGACCACACACAGGATTACAATCATTTCGAGCCGCCACTGATTGGTTATTAGTGGAGGGCGCTTAGGGTGCTACTATTGGTAGAAAGAGGTACCTTTCGACCAATAAGGCGCATGCATATAGGTGCAACACGTGAGGGCCAACCATAGCCCTCACCATGCAATTAGATATTCTTTTAGCTAGGTCTGCTAAGAGGCCACGCGGCGGGCCGACATAAATACAGTTTCAATTTACTACCAAATAGTGTCTTTGTTTTGTATTAGAAATACACGTTGTCGTGTATTTCTATAGTAAATCTAAGTAAAGACTTACGCTTCCTCATACACGCATACAGTGTATGCTAGAAACAGAGTGGTTGTCCACCCTGTTTCAATAACGGCCTCAGTATGATGGTAGGGTCGGATACTACCATTTCGAACCGAGAGCTACTCTCGATTCGTCCGTAGGTGATGGTGCGCTTCGTACGCCATCACCATTTCCGGATGTCCTTGTGAAGGATCCCGCGGCGGCAGGGGTGGGAATGTGCCCACACTCTGATCAACCATCGGCGGTTGATCAGTCTCTGCAGCAAATGTCTGCTGCCTACGCGGCCTTCCGTAAGGATGCGTGGCGCGAGATCGCCGAGCTCCGCTCGACGATATAGAAGCTCTCTGCGGACGTGGAGTGTCATAATTCACTACTTTTAAAAAGCAACCACTTAGTCCAAGTGATTAAGAGGGTATCAGGTTACCCGAGTGGCATGGGTTCAAAATCCACCAGTTGCATATGTTGTGTAGACAACACCAACATGAATGGTTAGGAAGAAAGAGAGTAGATCAGTCTAAACACATAATCTCACTTTACAATTTTCCAACTCCACAACAGATTCCGTCCCACTATGATAAAGGAACCATAAGTTTAGCATATTATTCTGAAATGAAGGGAATAGATGCTGCTAGCATGTCGATTTTATCACGCAAGTTCTTGTACCAGGTATCACCCACGCCCTTAATGGTCACATGAACTACTGATCCTTTCAGCTAACTTGATGATAATTATTGGTTCCGATTTATTAAAATTGGACCTCAATGCAAACTTTACGACACATGTTTTTCCTGTCATTTGGACAAGCAAGAAAACACCCTTTCCAACAGCTTAATCTGCATCGCGTTTGCGCTCGAATTACTGAGTGTTCTGCATTCAAACTTTGCAGGGCATGTTCGTTTATGGTTCAGTATGTGTGTACCAAATTTCAGCTCCGTACGACCCATCACGTGTCGAGAACCTCTGTAAAATTGAGAGCGAGTATTTTTCTTTCATTTTTTAAAAAAAGCAATACCCTCATAAAATAATTTCAATTAAATTCATTACAGCGAGAACTGTATTACATTGTAAGACAAACGACAAACAAATTCAATTCGCGGGTGGAGTACGCTGTCACGCACTGTCCATATCCTTTTGCACTGTCCGCAGGGCATACGCGATCTCTGCAGCTGCTGGTCGGTCTCGTGGTTGTTGGGACATACAGAGATTAGCGAGATCGCGTACAGGTGGTGGGCACGAGGCGCTGATCGTCGGTCGAAGTTGTCCAGTTGCCACCATTTGCAGGACTGCCACCTCTTCCAATTTATTACCGATTGGGCCCACGGCATCGTAGTACGGAAGGTTGTGGGTGTCTAACTCGGTTAATAAAACCCCATACGAGAAAATGTCCGCACTTTGGTCGTACACGGTGCTGCCTGATATAATCTCTGGTGCGAGCCACCGACCAGTGCCAACACCCACCGTCATGGTGCCATCTGTTGACCGAAAGCGCGTAGTCCCGAAATCTGTCAACTTCGCCTGCATGTCTGCCGAGATCAATACGTTTCGTGATTTCAAGTCGCGGTGAACCAGCGGGGGCTGAACGAATGCACATAAACCAATGCCTCGATCGTATCAATCGCTAATTGAAATTTCGTTGGCGTCCAATACCGCGGCAGGTACGAAGCGGACAGACACGTGCGCAGATCGCCGTTCTCCATGTATTCGAACAACGCCTGCAGATCTGATTCGATACTCCACGCTGCACCAACAAACCTAACGATATTTGGGTGATCGAATCGTGAAACCATTTTGATCTCATCCACAAGGTCTTGAGTTCGCTGGCGCGTCACCATGTCTTGGCGTAGTCGCTTCGATGCAAGAAGCTGGGCATTCCGGTATCGAACAAGCCACACAACGCCAAAGGCGCCACTTCCAATTATTCGGATATCCTGAACTTCCTCGATCCTCACCTGAAATGAGAGAAGTTCAGGGTCTCGCAAGCCCGACAATATTTCGTCATTCTCCCTTGTAATTCGCACGGTGGGATTTGATATCATCGACGTTTCAGGTTTGTCTGTTTTGCGTGATTTTAGACAATACACAATAGCGCCGACTACTGCAAGCAATACAGCACCACCAACAACGACAGCCACAATTATCACTGTGTTGGAATTTTCTTTTGAGCTGGACGTGGTACCAGTATTGGTTGAACCGGAACTGCCGGAATTCGAGTCCGCCACGAGGTCGCTCACGCATATAGTGAGCCCTTGTACAGTGCGTTGTGTAGACACATCGCAATTGATTGTCTCCTGAAAATCGTCGGCGGTAAGATCAAATGTCGACAGCCCCGTCAAGAAGTCAACCTGCTCCGCCGTGAGATTTGGGGCTTTCAGGGATTTCCTGACAGATATAACGACGTTAGTGATGTCATCGTGAATATAGCTGCAGGGATTTCAGTGAAACTGTTCTTGTCAAGCTTCCTGCGTGTAACGACATATGTTGCCGGTGATCGCATTGGAAATCCAAACACGCAAAATTAATTCATTTGATTCACGAGTCACTCCAAAACACAGCGACTTACAAGGTAGCCAAATTAGGAAAGTCGCCTTCAAAGGAAGTCAAGTCATTCGCCGATAGACCGCTAGTAATCAAAATACCACGCACAAGAGGAACACATTGTGAGTCTAGGTTGACGAAACGCTTAGACTGCAGCAAACGAACATGGCGTACAGATCGGTGATCTTTGACGAGCCTATTGAAGAGTTCACCGCGGTGATGTAGTTCATGTTAAGATACCTGAGCACAAATACGACAACAATACTATGAACATTGGGACTCAGGAAGGCTAACACATACTTCCGTACAGGGCAGTCATAGTTGGAAGTGACAGTAGCTCCGATGGAAACTCGTGCAACAACGTATTTGCCAGGTTCAGGTACTTGACCGAAAACGGAAGAAGGTCTCGTACAGCCACAATCTTCCCCTTCAAATCCATGCTGAGCAACTGGACCTGGGTAACTTGTGTTTGCGAAGTCAAAGATCATCCGCGAGCTCTAAGCTCACCACCTTGGATTTTCGAAAGAGGGCGAAATTTGTGCCTCCTGCAAGGATCCTGAAGCGGCCAATCACGATATGCAGTAGGCACAATGATCAACCCCATGTACAAGTAGAAGTGAAAGCGAAAGCCTCAACCTCAATACCTACACAGCACTTGTCGACGACGGCAAGGTCAGCGCGTCCACACGTGTGACAATGTTATTGCTCGCCCAGGCATATAAGGTCGTGTTGTCCGGGAGATCTTTCACAGTCGTGTCGTACGCCGAGTCTTCGGCTCTAGCTACAAGCTCTTCCTCGCTCTTATACCGTCCGTACGTGATGAGGAAAACAAAGAGGGACAAGTCCACCGGCTCTTCTCGATAGATGTTGTAGCACACATAGTTACAATTTCCAGCCGCGTCGGCTACGCAGCTATTGCACGACGTGCTGTCCGACACATTGTAAGAGAGGCAAGGCTGGTACGACTCGCACACATCTCCACAGGACGACGACAGCGTTTCTCCTTGGTATCGCATGTTTGCGCAGCCGCTCGGTTGAGCCGCAGCGCGGAAGCAGACAGCAGCAGCATCAGAGCTGCCGTCCATGCTAATGGCATGCTGGTGAATTAAAAGGTCTTCCTCGGTCGTTTGTGCGTTTTGGATGTATCGCCGGCGACGATACTTGAGCGCATGTATCCAGTTCAATAGCTGAACTGATGGGTACACTGCCGTATTGCCAATCGGCGATTGGCGCAGCGCATCTTGAAGCCTTCGTGGGTACACTTCGGTCGTTTGACCACTATCGTGCATTCCATCCAATGGGGATAGTATCACTTATTCTCGCCGAAACAGGGATGCCTGGAGTCTGGATTGTTCTCGGCCGAGAGCTTCGATTGCAACAGCTCCTACTCACCAAAAATGATAGATGCAATGTCCAAACGCATACTACAGGACTGGTGCTACACCAGTGGTGTTGCTTGCCGATGTATCAATAGGCTCTTTGATTTCATACCCACACGCTCGACTCACAGCCCATCATGTTAACACTTCCTGTCAAAGCACGACACCGCGCGCAGCTTCATTCGCAGTGCCTTTTCCGCCGTGACACTTCTCCAATCCCTGCGTAACACGTTGGCTCGCTATAGTGCTTGATATTTCTGTTCCACGTTGTTGTGACTTAGACCGAAAAATACACTTTAGGCAGAATACGCTAGTTCTGCCCGAAGTAGAAAATGCGCGTAGCGTGGAGAGCATAGTCTCAATTGGTGCCGGACGAGTTAACTTACTCGTTTGAATAAAAAATGGTGTTTGCCAAATGGCTACACTCATTTAATAGCATATTATAACCTATTTAACAGCATACAGCGTGCTCTGTTGTTGGCCTATCATCTCTACATTTGCACGAATACCAGTACGCAGCTCCAGCTCCAGCTCCACACGTACAGGCACCGCCCCAAGCTCCAGCTAAGATGTTTATGCTCAAGAAGAAGAAACCGCAGGTGGACACCACCAAGCAGATGAAGGCAGTTGCCTGGGACCTGTCCACGATTGCATTGGTCTTCGTGGGCATCCGTGCCGCCTCCGTCTTCCTCAACAAAGAGAACTAAGAGGGCCAGGCAGAGCTGGAGGACTCCCCTTGACAAATTGCAGCAATCACCCAACAATCAGCAAACCAACGATACGTTGGAAGTGACCCCTTAACTGGGGGGAGGGGGACAATGAGGAATACAGAGAGAAGGCGCCCAAGATGCAACAGGAATTCAGGCTGTAGCTTTCGAACTGGTTTGAAGTGCTCTCAGCTGAAAGAAAGCGTGCGAGGTTTGAGTTTGGTATGGTATGCATGCATATATTCAGTCGTCGAGGCTTTCAGCTCGGCTCCAAGCAATCTTCTATCGTCTGTTTACTCTGCTTCCTCCTCTTCCTCCTCCTCTGCGTCACCCTCGGCCATTTCTTCATCCTCATCCATCTGTGTGAACGAATCTAATGCTAGGTTGCACTTCTCAGCCAGAACACCCAGTGCCTCGGGGATCAACTCTTCAGCCTTCATCATCCCCACAGACTCCACGCTGAAGATAAAGTGGTTGCTCTGGCGACCAAGTTTGATCTTTTCGTTCCAGCTGGGCTCGCGGATGCAGTTCCGGCACATGGTGCATACACGCGAGTCCTTTACGACGGCCGTGGGAACACCACCCATATCTTCAATGTCGAACAGACCCATTTGGCACTCCTCCACTAGACGCTTAGCATCGACACCCTCAACTTTTTCCGTAAGCTCAACATGAGGCATCAAGCGGTACGACGCCGTAGCTACGGGAGAAAACTTAGCATGGTCCTTGCCTACACCCTTGCGGCAATGAGCCTCAAGCGCAATGCTCTGGCCAGGGCGCAGCTTTGCGATCAGAATGTCTTCGTCTACAGGCCGGATAGAACCGAACCGCTCCTCCTGGTTTCCCTGCGGCACCCACTCCAGATCACGAGCGTACACTGCAAATAGCAAATAAAACATTTAAGGTCATCAGAAAATCGCTCTTCGCCTTGTAGTCCACAGAATAGAGGCACCAAGCTACGCCTAAGTATTCAAACGCACCGGAAGCGTGCAGCGCCTTGGTGGGGTCCTTCGGGTGCTCCGGGTCGTAAGTGCAAGTTACGTCAAGCTTGAAAACGATCGTGTTCTCGTCTGTGGCCTCTGCCTCCTCGTGATCTGGGAAGGCCTGGAACTCACGTGGGTCCACGTTGAGCGGCACAAGGCCCAGTCGGTGGGCCAGCACCTCGTCTTGAATAATTGACGAATTGTTCCAGATGTAGACGTGCTCAATGGCCATAGTGGGCACCTCGGCCAGAAGGATGCGACGCAGCGCATTGGCAATAGCTGCATCCACGCCGATGAGGTCGAACACGATTTCCTCGTCCGTCAAACTCTGGATTTTGACCTTCACTTGACGCTTGGACTGCTCCACGAAGCTGTAGCTGCTCTCGCTCTCCACATCAGGCTGTAACAGCCCACAACATCGTCAGATTCAATGCTACCACCGCAATATTTTCCGCCGGTTATTTTACCTGATGCGGCGCGTCCTGGCCCACGCGGATAATCTTCGAGGAGGAAGTCTTGGCCATGTTGTCTCTATTAGCTATTGCCAGCGAGTCCTTTGACGCCAATTGACACGACCTCGAACAGGCACAGACCGAGCGCCAGCCATTCTGAAAAACCTCAGAGTATAAAAACCTCGTTTGGGCATGTGCTCACCACAGGAATGGCCAGAGGTTCGGGAAGGGCATGGCAATGGCCAACATGCTTGCTGCGCCGGCGTGTTCATCCCATATATCTTAACATGTTCCTTTTGTTTTCTGTGCTGTATTTTTTTCACGTTTTCATGTCCTGCTTCTCGCTCGTTTCTCCATTCTTCCCTCCTTTATTACTGTCTCGACGGATGGTCGCTCACTGCCTACATCGTGTGCGAGCCTGTCTGCCTCGCTCACTCGAGGTTGAAAAGCAAGAGCAGAGCCGTTCAGGCGCTCCATCCTCTCCTTAATCTGGACCGAGCAACAATCCGAAGCAAAGTCTCTCTCTGGTGCCTGCTCTACCACTCCCTCGCGTCACGAGCGTCTGACTGTCGAACTTTACTTGGTGTAGGTGATTTTCCGGGTCTTCAGAGGCGACCATTTAAGACGCTTGTAGTAACCCGTCAGTCCGCACAGCGCCACCAGCGCGATGGCGATCTGCATGCCCATCTTCTTCCGCTCATCGTGCTCAGGCTCGGCAGCCCACGCAAGGAAGACTGACACATCCTTAGCCATCTGCGACGTCGTGCAAGGTGTGCCATCCTCGTACTCGACCTGGCCATCCTGCAGCTGGCGTTCCATAGCAATAGCACCACCACCGAAGTAAGGGTTGTAGTACAGACCAGGCAGAAGCTCCGTGCCCTCAGGAGGGTCCACGTAGCCCGTCAGCAGCGCGAACAGGTAGTCCGGGCCGGCGTGACGTGACTTGGTGATCAGCGAGAGATCAGGAGGGATAGCACCGTTGTTAGCAGCAGCAGCAGCCTCATCGTTCGGGTACGGGCGGGGAAGGGGGTCCGACAGTTTGCCGGGGCGGTCAAACATCTCACCCTCGTCATTGGGGCCGTCAATGACGTCGATGTCAGCGGCCATTTCCTTAAGCTCATCCTCCGTGTGGGTCACGCCGATCAGGTTACGGAAGCAGATACGGTCCAGACTGTGGCAAGATGCGCACACCTCGCGGTACACCTGGTAACCACGACGCACACTGGCGTAGTCGAATGAGGACAGCGGGCTCTGGTGGTCGAATCCGTAGTGCAGAGCCTCAATCTGGTCACCGCTGAAGGCCGTGACGCCCGTCACCACCGATCCGCCCAGAAGAGCGCCGGCTCCTACCTGCAAGCACAGAGAAATCCCATGAGCGAGTGTTAGTCAATCAGATACAGTGAATCGTTTTGGTGGTCCAGATGCTTGAGGCACTGAACCAGCTCCGCTGGGCTTTATTTTCTGCATCTACATGGCTAATATATAGTGTGTGTTAATCCATGAAGGCAAGTTACGAACCTTGGCAGCGCGTTGCAGCAGCTTGGCGCGGTTCATCATCGTGCTAAACTCTCAAGTCGCTCGCGAGCTTCCGTGACTGTGTGTGTGTGTGAGTGTGGCGCAGCGAGTCCCCCAGCCTCACGTGAGGGCCCTCAGCCGCACACCCCAAAAACCTCGGGTTTTGTCCGAGGTTTTTGGTGGTCCAGAAGTATGTGGTCCACAAATACAACGACGATGTGCGGCTTCTTTGCTCCAAAAGAGTTCTCTTGAGTTTGTATGCTCTCCCCTCACTCTTCCCAGCGTCCAAGTGAAAATGGTAAGAATTCATTCAGAGAATGAGGACAGAGCTCTGTGCGCGATGAGGTATGAGGACTAATCGACTCCTTCCGTGGCTTTGTATGTATCTTAGTCAGCACTCTTCAGTCTCCAGGGGTTGCTCACAGTCATCCTGCTCTTCATCTGTACCTGCACCTACATCAAGATGAAATTTCCACGCTCTTCGACCGCGGCCAACTACCAGGCAAGCACGAGGGTTTGGGCGGTCTCTGCTGGAAAGCCTCGCGCATCGGCGAGCGGAAAAGTCCCTACGTGGCGGTGGCGCTCGTCGTCATGGCTGTGCACACGCTTTTCTTCTCTTAGTTCAGTCTTCGGTGTGTCTTGCAGGTTAAAAAAGATCTTGCGGTCATTTTTGTCTAAAGAACGCCTTCCAGGGGTTTGCTTCACATTGGATAACTTGTCGCATGGCTTCCACGGGCAATTCTCTGACAAATAAACTTTGCTGCTGATGCTAAGGTGTAAGACAGCCCGTGATCCTGTTAAGCAAAGCAAGCGTTGAAGTTGTAAATGCACGGCAAACACAACACATTCGATCTGTTGCAAACTTTTCCGCAGATAGAAATTCATGTCCAATTCATTGCATCGAGCGAGCATGATCTAAAGATGCTACGGTACGGATTGCGTTCTTCTCCGGCTTAAGACTCCTTGAGTAGACCCTTCGACACACTTTGCAGTAAATCTCCCCAGCTCAATTGATCTCAGCGGAGAAAGAAATCGAAGCAAAGCTGTCACCGAGGTCTTCAGGCCGCCAAGAAGTACATCTAGTTCTTCTTGGGGGCGGCACCACCACTCGTGCCCATGCCCATGACCGTCTTGAACGTGTCATAGATCCACCACTGAGCACCCGTCAGCGTACCGATCATAAGGATACGCGTGCCAAGACCCTTGGTGGCCAGGTTAAACAGACCGGTCTCGCTGGCGATCTGGCCGAAGCCCTTGCCCTTGTTCTCAGCCTTGCCCATGAGCGACACCACAGAGTCTGCCGGGTGCGACACGATGGCGCAGATGACACCAGCCAGGTAACCCGAGGCGAAAGTAACACCAAGCTGTGTGCTCTTGGGGTACGAGCTCTTCGGCTCCGTGAACACGTGCGTGTAGAAGGCTTCCACCACCTTCTCGAAGAAGAAGAATTTGGCCATGGTGTACGGGATCTGACGCGACCACAGAGGCACGAGCGAGCCGAACGGGAAGCGAGTTTCGGCCGAGTTGGCCTTCATGGCAGCCACAGCCGCGCCGAACTCCACGGGGAACGTGCCAGCGGGCGACGTCTGGACCTTCACCTTGACCATCTCCATGGGGCACAGGGCCATGTCGGCGAAGAATTCAGCCGAGGCGGAACCAGCCAGGTAGATGGCGCCACGGTACTTGTACGAGTTCTCCTCGCCAGCGATGTTGCTGTAGAAGTCCTTGAAGTACTCATAGAAGCCGAACTTGCAGAGACCCTGAGCGGAGTAACCAATGGCGGTAGGAGCCCAGCCCTGAACAGAGCACCAGCGCCCTCCTCCGAGGCGATGGTCTTGAGGCCAGGCACCAGGCCGCCGTACTTGGCCGGGTTCACCTGCATGTTACACTTCACCACATCCAACGGAGTGATGCCAGTGTGCGTCAGACCGCACGACAGAACGCCGCCGATCATACACTTGCCGTAGTAGGCGGTGTCGTGGATGGGGTCATGCGAGAGGCGAGCGTCCCACTTGGCAGCCGACGTGGCCAGGATGGAGGCCGGGCGGGCCTTAGGGGCGGCGACCGAAGGCACGGCCGGGCTCAGCGACGAGATCTGGGGAAGAAAGCGCTCATGGCAAAGAACACTGCTGAGAGGTCGACGGGTGGATGGGGAATGACGGAGAAGGGAGTCTGAGGCTGGCAGAGCCCCTCGTGGTTTCAAACACCGTGGCTTTATTTTTAGGTTGTTTAAAACTACCCGGTGAAGTAACCATATAAAGTAGTATTAAACACCCACCATTACCGGTAGGACCGCAGACAGAAATCCTCGGACTGTCCCACGAGTACCTCGAAGTAGATGCTTAGTGTTTCTTAGGTGCAGCGCCGCTCGTCGTGCCCATGCCCATGACCGTTTTGAACGTGTCATAGATCCACCACTGAGCACCTGTCAGCGTACCGATTATAAGGATACGCGTACCAAGACCCTTGGTGGCCAGGTTCCACATGCCAGACTCACTCACGATCGCTTGTCCTTGTAAGCGGGATTGCTCATGAGCGACACCACGGAGTCGGCCGAATGCAAAACAATAGCACAGATGATGCCAGCCGGGAAGCCAGACGCAAACGTGATACTGCGCTGTGTGCTCTTGGGGTACGAGCTCTTCGGCTCCGTGAACACGTGCGTGTAGAAAACTTCCACCACCTTCTCAAAGAAGAAGAACTTGACCGTGATGTACGGGATTTGGCGCGACCATAGAGACACCAACGAGCCGAACGGGAAGCGAGTTTCCGGTTCGCCTTCATGGCTACAACGGCAGGAGACAGCTTGACAAGGAATGTGTCAACGGGTGACGTCTGAACCTTCGACCATCTCCATGGGGCACAGGGCCATGTCAGCGAAGAACTCAGATGACGTCGAACCGGCTAGGTAGATAGCTCCGCGGTACCTGTATGTGTTCTCCTCCCCAGCTATCGTCAAGTACATGTCCTTGAACACATCGTACAGACCGTATTTGCGCATGCTGCATCAGTACCCGAAAGCGGTCGGGCCCATCCCTTGTACAGAGCACCCATGCCCTCCTCTGGAGCGACGACCTTCATACTGTGTAAATCGATAGTCGTTGACTGTCAGCATCACGTGTGGTGGTGAAGAGAGATCACCAAAATGCACTCGAGACCAATATTAGACGTCATCTTGCTGCACGAGTGCATACTCTTTGTGATGCACAATGGGTGAACGTTTCGACGAGGCTAATTTTGCTCGGCAGTTGAGGCTCAACTTGAGCTGCGCAAGAAAGGTCAACAACCCCAGCAAAGACAAAACTCCTCTCTGCCCAGCTTTCATTGACAACGAAGAAGCGCGATGGCCCTACGATCCCAACTGCTCGTCACCTGGGCGATGGCAATGGCAAGCTTCGTCAGGCGGTGCAAACCAACGTGTCCAGTATCTGCTCTCCGTCTGACCCTGTGCCGCTAGTGGTGAAAGGAGCCATTACATACGTCTGTGTCAATGTGAATGACAAATACCGAACGCTTTTCACACCTGTGGCAGACAAATTCACCGTGCTACGCATCAGCGATTGTAAGTGCCTTCCTGACTGGAAATTACTACCGTACCAAAATCCACGAGATTTAAACACGCTAACAGCTCTGTTAATTTAATGCGCAGCATGGAACGACACACGCATCGGTGCGAACCCATCCGGCGCATTTCTTACCGTCTCCAGCCTCAAGTATCGCACGAACTACAAGCTCTATTCGTCGGCCACGACACACCGCATCTCCCCGTACATGACTGCCATAATTTCCGTGAAGAAGGGTGTCGTGCAAGGCGTGAGCTGGGATGAAGGGTGCTACTTCTGTACAGCGGAAATGTGCGACTACAACCTGTACTCGAAGCCCGTGGAGACGGCAGTTGGGCGACTGAGTGGTCAAGGCAAAACGTGCTATAGCTTTGCGGGCAGTTGCTCTTCCAACTCTTCAGAAGCAAGCGTCGAAGTTGGGGATAGCAGTAATGCTGGAATCAATGGAACTAGCACCAACACAACGGCGCAGTGCGATATCACTGTCTACGTGGGTTGGACGGGTACAGACAAGAACGGAGATTATCTCGGCAGTGCGTCACTGCGCATGTCCCAATTCTCAAAATACTCAATTGGCTCTTTATTCTCAAACATCGGCGCCAGTCTCTCCAAGCTATCCCCCACAAGCCGCAGCGTGCTCAGAGCTAATTAGTGCGCATATCTTGCAGGATAAGCTAAGGTATTCATCTGTTGCATTGTTTGCCTTCAAGTTCGTGTCCAATAAAGATCGATTTGCAAGCCTACTCTGTATCTAAAATCGTCTTTGGTTGCGCATTGAAGCACAGGTGTTCAAGCAAGCATTGAGTTCTATTGGGGAAAGTGTGTGCACTCGATCGGAGCTGCTCATTTAGCGATAGTCATGAATCTGGCGATCGGTGCTGTCCTTGGCCAGCACAGCATCCAAATTGTCCCACCACTGTGGAAGAAGATTCGAGCCAATGAGGTGAAACCATGGTGACAGCTTCCGCTTGGAGTCGTCAAGGAGCGGGCAGTTTGTCGCGAGCGACAAACTCGACTTGCTCCACTTCATTCCGATTCACGTTGTCCAGCGAGACATCGCCACGTGCGAACAGAATGTGGTCCATTTCGTACTCCGTCCAGTTGGCGTCCGAAGCAGCCTGCACTCCAAGAAAGCAAGCAACGCGTTAGTGTCCGCCTGCATAGAGCCACAACTGGACAGCCAGCTTACCTTGTACATGACAGTGGACACGTAGGTCAAGTCTTCAACCGCGAAGGTGGACGTCGGGATGCCCAACTCGTGCTCCAACTTTCGGATGGCAGCGCGCTTCACACCAATGCCGTCTTCAAGTTCTGCCTCTGTAAACAGTGGATGGCTTTCAATTTTACAACAGTAAGTTGATCGCCATGTGTCTGACACCAAAAACACAGCAAGTTACTCTGTTACCTGCAGCAGGTGTTGGCCCAGTAGCCGGGGAATGTGATCTTCTCACTTGCGCGCTTCTGGATTAGCAATTCATTCTTCGAGTTGAAGACGAATACGCTGAAAGCGCGATGCAGCACGCCGTCGTGTATGTGAGCTGTCAATATTCGCTGTCAGTCATTCATTTCCCATTTATTTGTGTCGCCATTTGCATGGAGAAAGCCAGAAAATGTTTTTCACCATCTTTCTTGCTGATGGGGCCGAGCACGGCATCCTTCTCGTCCACCTGCACGATCTGCTCCTTCATGAACTGCAGTTGCTCCGCATCGGCCCCTGCCGTTAGCTCCTCGAAGGTCACCCGTCCCGCAGAGCTGAAGGCCGCTGCACTGCCGCGGATCGCTGCTCCAATCGCGCCACACGCGCGTACGTTCGCCAGCACCATGACGTGTCTCCCGCGTCGAATATTCGCCAATGGTGAGCACGTTTTATTTGTTAAGAGACAGATTCAACCAAAAGCGTCTCGTTATTATAGAACAAGTTAATAATGCAGGACACCAGCCTCCGCCCTGCGCCCAACCGACACAGCTACACGTGTTGATATGCATCAGCAGCTTCCTTTGAATCTCCGTCTCCTGTTGCAACTGCGCTATCTATGTCATCGGTCCCTCGCGTCTTCCGCTGTGGTGGGGGTCGAGTCCACGGCCAACCAAACAACTTCTGTCTATTCATCCAGGACGCGGTCCCTACTTGTGCCTACGTGCTCTTTTCCTTGTCAGTTGGTGGCATTTCTTCCTCCGGGTCTTTGGTTTCTAACGCCTCCTTCGCCCGGAAAATCTTGGATTGAAGGTAAAAGGAGCCGCCTTTGGCTGGGTCATTGGCCTCAAAGTACCTTGTGAACTGCTTCTGGATCTCCTCAGTCGAGAGATCTGGCCCACTCGTGGGGAAGTTGAGAACCCGCGCGCCTGCTGCTTGGACATTTGATTCTTGCGCACGACCGTCTTGGCCGCCATGGCACCGGCGTTGCCTGAGCGCGCATTGTGTACAGCCTGCTGGTAGGCCTGCACGAAGGCCTTGGACACGATGCCCGCGCCCATGACCACCACTTGTGCGACGATTCTGCCTAGAGGTCCCGACATGCTCGTGCTCTGATCTGCCCTGTGGTGTGTTCGTTCTTGTCCGCTGGTTCAGACAGCGTGCGTTAGTATACGTTCTAAGAGGTATGATCATCTATAAATATTCATTTTATGTTATAATGTGTTTATACAGATTATTATAATTAAAGATGTAACTGCAGATTAGTGCAAATTGAAGCTGGCTGGGAGATCCGCGAGGGTGGCGTCGAGGAACTCGGACAGTGTTAGCTTGCGTAGGAGCTGCTGCCTCGCTCTCACCCTCCAGCACGGACCAGATCTTTGCCATCAGGTGCTCCGTGCCCCCAATGCGCTGCAGCTCTGCCGTGATTTCGTCCACTGTATGGCACACAGCGCACAGTTAAAGCATGTCAAGTGGGCCTCTGCCTATCAATCGATCGCTTCCCAAAGCTGCTTTTGACTCACATGATACGGTCTGACTACTATCCGTGTCACAGAGTAGGAACTGGATCAAGTAGTAGAGCTGATTGGGCTCCAGGCCATGTTGGTCCATTAGCGTGCGAATGTAGCAAGCTCTGAATTCTTCCCAGTTGACACCCCCGTCCAAGTCGTCGTCAACCTCCCAGATCATCCACTGGATCTCGCCCTACAGACACAGTGCCACTGTTAGTTGCCGCGTTGTTCGCCAATCTCACTACCCAATTATCTGCACCTTTGCGGGCACTCGATTTAAGCTCTTCATGCACGAGCTCAGATCCGTCGCATTGATCACACCAGACGTGTCGCTGTTGCTTGTGATGACTCCTTTCTGCAGCTCCTTAATTTCGCAGCGAATCGCTTCCGGAGATTGCGCACGCGGTAACAAGCTGGCTTTCGCTGCATTGCTGGTACCTCGGTTGTTGGTGAATCCCGGATCGTCTGGTTCCTCGCAGACTGCAAGCAAGTTCAGCTCGTCCGTCAAATCTGCCTTGTCGTCAATCGGCGAATGCTGCTCGTCTTCGCAAGGCGGTTCTTCAGTTTGTTGTGGTCTCCAGGCGTGCAGATCGGCCGTCTTCTTGGCGATCCTCGTTTTCTATCATGTTGACGTAGGAAGCAAAACACTCGCAGTAGCTTCGCAGCGCCATCTGCCGGCAGTGCTTGCGCCATGAAGGACTTGGTGCTGTCCATTTTTTGGTGGGGCTTTTTGGCTGCACGACGGCCCCAAAGAAACCGATCTTTAGTCGATTCACTAGACGCAACGGATCGAGGTCGAACTATATTGAGATTCTCGACTTGGCTCGATTTGAGCAACGCCAATTGCGCATGCGTGGCGACCACCGTTACAAAGCTGGCGCCATGACGCCAAAATAGAGGGCAATGGTGCGTTGCAGCCGGCATACTATGTAGGGCATGAAACACGATAATATTGCAAGTCAATTACCAGAAACTGAACGAATTGGACAGATCTTGACACTCTTACTAATTGATTTGGTATTCAACGACGACGCTTATTATACTTGACGGCAGCACTAAGCCATACCATCATCGAACTATAGTTTCAAACCTGTCGGGCTTTGAAATACAAAAGTACTACGCCCGCGCCATTATACATGTAGCTCAATCGATTGTGTCGCTCTCTTCTGTGTTATTTGTGAGTCTGAGTACATGTAATAGGTAGCGCTGTACGTGTCGAAGCATTGGTATTAATAACAGGCTCACGTTATCCACCTGCTTCGCCGTAACCTTGGGAAGCCTGTGCGCCTGTTGTGCTCTGCGTTGGATCAACACATCACCCGTCTTGTCGAGTGGCGAGCTGCATTCTCCTATGTAGCGAAATGGGGAGACTAGGGATTGCTCCGCCGTCATGTTCCTGCTACACTGTTGTTGTTTTTAACCTTATTCCAGATCTGGTAATTGACTTGCCATAGTATCAAAGGTCGACATCTTTCCTTTGCACCCCTCGTATCTTCTGTGGTGCAAGAGAAAGGAAGGTCACGTTGCGCTGCACATTCGTCGAAGGCGCGGAGCATCCCTAGAAAGGGTCACAGAGATGTGCAACATTCTCTGTATGTGCCACCGCAGCGCCTGCATAAATCACAATTGCCAGAATTCATGGAGACTTTCGCTGCCTTCAGTGCAGCGCAGTGTAGCGTCGTTCTTTTCCTCGGTGAGGTACGAGCCAGAGTTTAACCATTTGCACATGCGTTGCTCTTGGCAGTCCATGTGGTGAACATGTCTCCATCTTTGTCGACGGCTCGCCTTCGTCTTCTATCCATAATAAGTAGTGCAGTTTCACGAGTTTCTATTGGTCAAAACAATTTATTAAGCAAAGGCCGACAATTATAACCTGGATCCCAGACCGAGAATTTCTTGAGGACACCACTATTGTCAACCTGATTCATTTGTGGCATCATCCCTGCTTGAAGCATGCCAAAGGCATCTCAGCTAATTGAGTTTCAATGTCAGCCATATGAAGACGTATTTATTGTGAAATGGAGCAGAGTAGCCACTTCAAAAAAGAGGGTATACAAACCTCAAGTCATTTCGAGTAGAAGATACAGACAGCAGTTCCGCGGCCTCATCATGGCCGCCTTTGGTTTCTGTCTCCTCAGAGCAGCATTTGCCCTGGGCGACTGAGACGACGGTAACGACCGACTAGAAAAAGGTCGAGGCGATAACGGCTCGGCAACC
>VKKV01000488.1:0-14683 GCA_008080845.1 Phytophthora kernoviae | reverse complement strand
CAATACCGCGGCAGGTACGAAGCGGACACGTGCGCGCAGATCGCCGTTCTCCATGTATTCGAACAACGCCTGCAGATCTGATTCGATACTCCACGCTGCACCAACAAACCTAACGATATTTGGGTGATCGAATCGTGAAACCATTTTGATCTCATCCACAAGGTCTTGAGTTCGCTGGCGCGTCACCATGTCTTGGCGTAGTCGCTTCGATGCAAGAAGCTGGGTATTCAAGCCACACAACGCCAAAGGCGCCACTTCCAATTATTCGGATATCCTGAACTTCCTCGATCCTCACCTGAAATGAGAGAAGTTCAGGGTCTCGCAAGCCCGACAATATTTCGTCATTCTCCCTTGTAATTCGCACGGTGGGATTTGATATCATCGACGTTTCAGGTTTGTCTGTTTTGCGTGATTTTAGACAATACACAATAGCGCCGACTACTGCAAGCAATACAGCACCACCAACAACGACAGCCACAATTATCACTGTGTTGGAATTTTCTTTTGAGCTGGACGTGGTACCAGTATTGGTTGAACCGGAACTGCCGGAATTCGAGTCCGCCACGAGGTCGCTCACGCATATAGTGAGCCTTGTACAGTGCGTTGTGTAGACACATCGCAATTGATTGTCTCCTGAAAATCGTCGGCGGTAAGATCAAATGTCGACAGCCCCGTCAAGTCCCTGCTCCGCCGTGAGATTTGGGGCTTTCAGATTTCCTCTGACAGATATAACGACGTTAGTGATGTCATCGTGAATATAGCTGCAGGGATTTCAGTGAAACTGTTCTTGTCAAGCTTCCTGCGTGTAACGACATATGTTGCCGGTGATCGCATTGGAAATCCAAACACGCAAAATTAATTCATTTGATTCACGAGTCACTCCAAAACACAGCGACTTACAAGGTAGCCAAATTAGGAAAGTCGCCTTCAAAGGAAGTCAAGTCATTCGCCGATAGCTAGTAATCAAAATACCACGCACAAGAGGAACACATTGTGAGTCTAGGTTGACGAAACGCTTAGACTGCAGCAAACGAACATGGCGTACAGATCGGTGATCTTTGACGGCGAGCCTATTGCGGTGATGAGTTCTTCATTAAGATACCTGAGCACAATACGACAACAATACTATTGACCGTCAGGGCAGTCAATAGTTGAAGTTGTGACAGTCTGATGGAAACTCGTGCAACAACGTATTTGCCAGGTTCAGTACTTGACCGAAAACGGAAGAAGGTCTCGTACAGCCACAATCTTCCCTTCAAATCCATGCTGAGCAACTGGACCTGGGTAACTTGTGTTTGCGAAGTCAAAGATCATCCGCGAGCTCTAAGCTCACCACCTTGATTTTCGAAAGAGGGCGAAATTTGTGCCTCCTGCAAGGATCCTGAAGCGGCCAATCACGATATGCAGTAGGCACAATGATCAACCCCATGTACAAGTAGAAGTGAAAGCGAAAGCCTCAACCTCAATACCTACACAGCACTTGTCGACGACGGCAAGGTCAGCGTCCACACGTGTGACAATGTTATTGCTCGCCCAGGCATATAAGGTCGTGTTGTCCGGGAGATCTTTCACAGTCGTGTCGTACGCCGAGTCTTCGGCTCTAGCTACAAGCTCTTCCTCGCTCTTATACCGTCCGTACGTGATGAGGAAAACAAAGAGGGACAAGTCCACCGGCTCTTCTCGATAGATGTTGTAGCACACATAGTCGGCTACGCAGCTATTGCACGACGTGCTGTCCGACACATTGTAAGAGAGGCAAGGCTGGTACGACTCGCACACATCTCCACAGGACGACGACAGCGTTTCTCCTTGGTATCGCATGCTTGCGCAGCCGCTCGGTTGAGCCGCAGCGCGGAAGCAGACAGCAGCAGCATCAGAGCTGCCGTCCATGCTAATGGCATGCTGGTGAATTAAAAGGTCTTCCTCGGTCGTTTGTGCTGGATGTATCGCCGGCGACGATAGAGCGCATGTATCCAGTTCAATAGCTGAACTGATACACTGCCGTATTGCCAATCGGCGATTGGCGCAGCGCATCTTGAAGCCTTCGTGGGTACACTTCGGTCGTTTGACCACTATCGTGCATTCCATCCAATGGGGATAGTATCACTTATTCTCGCCGAAACAGGGATGCCTGGAGTCTGGATTGTTCTCGCCGAGAGCTTCGATTGCAACAGCTCCTACGCACCAAAAATGATAGATGCAATGTCCAAACGCATACTACAGGACTGGTGCTACACCAGTGGTGTTGCTTGCCGATGTATCAATAGGCTCTTTGATTTCATACCCACACGCTCGACTCACAGCCCATCATGTTAACACTTCCTGTCAAAGCACGACACCGCGCGCAGCTTCATTCGCAGTGCCTTTTCCGCCGACACTTCTCCAATCCCTGCGTAACACGTTGGCTCGCTATAGTGCTTGATATTTCTGTTCCACGTTGTTGTGACTTAGACCGAAAAATACACTTTAGGCAGAATACGCTAGTTCTGCCCGAAAATGCGCGTAGCGTGGAGAGCATAGTCTCAATTGGTGCCGGACGAGTTAACTTACTCGTTTGAATAAAAATGGTGTTTGCCAAATGGCTACACTCATTTAATAGCATATTATAACCTATTTAACAGCATACAGCGTGCTCTGTTGTTGGCCTATCATCATTTCGAATACCAGTACGCAGCTCCAGCTCCAGCTCCACACGTACAGGCACCGCCCCAAGCTCCAGCTAAGATGTTTATGCTCAAGAAGAAGAAACCGCAGGTGGACACCACCAAGCAGATGAAGGCAGTTGCCTGGGACCTGTCCACGATTGCATTGGTCTTCGTGGGCATCCGTGCCGCCTCCGTCTTCCTCAACAAAGAGAACTAAGAGGGCCAGGCAGAGCTGGAGGACTCCCCTTGACAAATTGCAGCAATCACCCAACAATCAGCAAACCAACGATACGTTGGAAGTGACCCCTTAACTGGGGAGGGGGGGACAATGAGGAATACAGAGAGAAGGCGCCCAAGATGCAACAGGAATTCAGGCTGTAGCTTTCGAACTGGTTTGAAGTGCTCTCAGCTGAAAGAAAGCGTGCGAGGTTTGAGTTTGGTATGGTATGCATGCATATATTCAGTCGTCGAGGCTTTCAGCTCGGCTCCAAGCAATCTTCTATCGTCTGTTTACTCTGCTTCCTCCTCTTCCTCCTCCTCTGCGTCACCCTCGGCCATTTCTTCATCCTCATCCATCTGTGTGAACGAATCTAATGCTAGGTTGCACTTCTCAGCCAGAACACCCAGTGCCTCGGGGATCAACTCTTCAGCCTTCATCATCCCCACAGACTCCACGCTGAAGATAAAGTGGTTGCTCTGGCGACCAAGTTTGATCTTTTCGTTCCAGCTGGGCTCGCGGATGCAGTTCCGGCACATGGTGCATACACGCGAGTCCTTTACGACGGCCGTGGGAACACCACCCATATCTTCAATGTCGAACAGACCCATTTGGCACTCCTCCACTAGACGCTTAGCATCGACACCCTCAACTTTTTCCGTAAGCTCAACATGAGGCATCAAGCGGTACGACGCCGTAGCTACGGGAGAAAACTTAGCATGGTCCTTGCCTACACCCTTGCGGCAATGAGCCTCAAGCGCAATGCTCTGGCCAGGGCGCAGCTTTGCGATCAGAATGTCTTCGTCTACAGGCCGGATAGAACCGAACCGCTCCTCCTGGTTTCCCTGCGGCACCCACTCCAGATCACGAGCGTACACTGCAAATAGCAAATAAAACATTTAAGGTCATCAGAAAATCGCTCTTCGCCTTGTAGTCCACAGAATAGAGGCACCAAGCTACGCCTAAGTATTCAAACGCACCGGAAGCGTGCAGCGCCTGGGGTCCTTCGGGTGCTCCGGGTCGTGTGTTACGTCAAGCTTGAAAACGATCGTGTTCTCGTCTGTGGCCTCTGCCTCCTCGTGATCTGGGAAGGCCTGGAACTCACGTGGGTCCACGTTGAGCGGCACAAGGCCCAGTCGGTGGGCCAGCACCTCGTCTTGAATAATTGACGAATTGTTCCAGATAGACGTGCTCAATGGCCATAGTGGGCACCTCGGCCAGAAGGATGCGACGCAGCGCATTGGCAATAGCTGCATCCACGCCGATGAGGTCGAACACGATTTCCTCGTCCGTCAAACTCTGGATTTTGACCTTCACTTGACGCTTGGACTGCTCCACGAAGCTGTAGCTGCTCTCGCTCTCCACATCAGGCTGTAACAGCCCACAACATCGTCAGATTCAATGCTACCACCGCAATATTTTCCGCCGGTTATTTTACCTGATGCGGCGCGTCCTGGCCCACGCGGATAATCTTCGAGGAGGAAGTCTTGGCCATGTTGTCTCTATTAGCTATTGCCAGCGAGTCCTTTGACGCCAATTGACACGACCTCGAACAGGCACAGACCGAGCGCCAGCCATTCTGAAAAACCTCAGAGTATAAAAACCTCGTTTGGGCATGTGCTCACCACAGGAATGGCCAGAGGTTCGGGAAGGGCATGGCAATGGCCAACATGCTTGCTGCGCCGGCGTGTTCATCCCATATATCTTAACATGTTCCTTTTGTTTTCTGTGCTGTATTTTTTTCACGTTTTCATGTCCTGCTTCTCGCTCGTTTCTCCATTCTTCCTCCTTTATTACTGTCTCGACGGATGGTCGCTCACTGCCTACATCGTGTGCGAGCCTGTCTGCCTCGCTCACTCGAGGTTGAAAAGCAAGAGCAGAGCCGTTCAGGCGCTCCATCCTCTCCTTAATCTGGACCGAGCAACAATCCGAAGCAAAGTCTCTCTCTGGTGCCTGCTCTACCACTCCCTCGCGTCACGAGCGTCTGACTGTCGAACTTTACTTGGTGTAGGTGATTTTCCGGGTCTTCAGAGGCGACCATTTAAGACGCTTGTAGTAACCCGTCAGTCCGCACAGCGCCACCAGCGCGATGGCGATCTGCATGCCCATCTTCTTCCGCTCATCGTGCTCAGGCTCGGCAGCCCACGCAAAGAAGACTGACACATCCTTAGCCATCTGCGACGTCGTGCAAGCCATCCTCGTACTCGACCTGGCCATCCTGCAGCTGGCGTTCCATAGCAATAGCACCACCACCGAAGTAAGGGTTGTAGTACAGACCAGGCAGAAGCTCCGTGCCCTCAGGAGGGTCCACGTAGCCCGTCAGCAGCGCGAACAGGTAGTCCGGGCCGGCGTGACGTGACTTGGTGATCAGCGAGATCAGGAGGATAGCACCGTTGTTAGCAGCAGCAGCAGCCTCATCGTTCGGGTACGGGCGGGGAAGGTCCGACAGTTTGCCGGGGCGGTCAAACATCTCACCTCGTCATTGGGGCCGTCAATGACGTCGATGTCAGCGGCCATTTCCTTAAGCTCATCCTCCGTGTGGGTCACGCCGATCAGGTTACGGAAGCAGATACGGTCCAGACTGTGGCAAGATGCGCACACCTCGCGGTACACCTGGTAACCACGACGCACACTGGCGTAGTCGAATGAGGACAGCGGGCTCTGGTGGTCGAATCCGTAGTGCAGAGCCTCAATCTGGTCACCGCTGAAGGCCGTGACGCCCGTCACCACCGATCCGCCCAGAAGAGCGCCGGCTCCTACCTGCAAGCACAGAGAAATCCCATGAGCGAGTGTTAGTCAATCAGATACAGTGAATCGTTTTGGTGGTCCAGATGCTTGGAGGCACTGAACCAGCTCCGCTGGGCTTTATTTTCTGCATCTACATGGCTATATAGTGTGTGTTAATCCATGAAGGCAAGTTACGAACCTTGGCAGCGCGTTGCAGCAGCTTGGCGCGGTTCATCATCGTGCTAAACTCTCAAGTCGCTCGCGAGCTTCCGTGACTGTGTGTGTGTGTGAGTGTGGCGCAGCGAGTCCCCCCCAGCGTGAGGGCCTCAGCCGCACACCCCAAAAACCTCGGGTTTTGTCCGAGGTTTTTGGTGGTCCAGAAGTATGTGGTCCACAAATACAACGACGAGTGCTTCTTTGCTCCAAAAGAGTTCTCTTGAGTTTGTATGCTCTCCCTCACTCTTCCCAGCGTCCAAGTGAAAATGGTAAGAATTCATTCAGAGAATGAGGACAGAGCTCTGTGCGCGATGAGGTATGAGGACTAATCGACTCCTTCCCGTGGCTTTGTATGTATCTTAGTCAGCACTCTTCAGTCTCCAGGGGTTGCTCACAGTCATCCTGCTCTTCATCTGTACCTGCACCTACATCAAGATGAAATTTCCACGCTCTTCGACCGCGGCCAACTACCAGGCAAGCACGAGGGTTTGGGCGGTCTCTGCTGGAAAGCCTCGCGCATCGGCGAGCGGAAAAGTCCCTACGTGGCGGTGGCGCTCGTCGTCATGGCTGTGCACACGCTTTTCTTCTCTTAGTTCAGTCTTCGGTGTGTCTTGCAGGTTAAAAAAGATCTTGCGGTCATTTTTGTCTAAAGAACGCCTTCCAGGGGGTTTGCTTCACATTGGATAACTTGTCGCATGGCTTCCACGGGCAATTCTCTGACAAATAAACTTTGCTGCTGATGCTAAGGTGTAAGACAGCCCGTGATCCTGTTAAGCAAAGCAAGCGTTGAAGTTGTAAATGCACGGCAAACACAACACATTCGATCTGTTGCAAACTTTTCCGCAGATAGAAATTCATGTCCAATTCATTGCATCGAGCGAGCATGATCTAAAGATGCTACGGTACGGATTGCGTTCTTCTCCGGCTTAAGACTCCTTGAGTAGACCCTTCGACACACTTTGCAGTAAATCTCCCCAGCTCAATTGATCTCAGCGGAGAAAGAAATCGAAGCAAAGCTGTCACCGAGGTCTTCAGGCCGCCAAGAAGTACATCTAGTTCTTCTTGGGGGCGGCACCACCACTCGTGCCCATGCCCATGACCGTCTTGAACGTGTCATAGATCCACCACTGAGCACCCGTCAGCGTACCGATCATAAGGATACGCGTGCCAAGACCCTTGGTGGCCAGGTTAAACAGACCGGTCTCGCTGGCGATCTGGCCGAAGCCCTTGCCCTTGTTCTCAGCCTTGCCCATGAGCGACACCACAGAGTCTGCCGGGTGCGACACGATGGCGCAGATGACACCAGCCAGGTAACCCGAGGCGAAAGTAACACCAAGCTGTGTGCTCTTGGGGTACGAGCTCTTCGGCTCCGTGAACACGTGCGTGTAGAAGGCTTCCACCACCTTCTCGAAGAAGAAGAATTTGGCCATGGTGTACGGGATCTGACGCGACCACAGAGGCACGAGCGAGCCGAACGGGAAGCGAGTTTCGGCCGAGTTGGCCTTCATGGCAGCCACAGCCGCGCCGAACTCCACGGGGAACGTGCCAGCGGGCGACGTCTGGACCTTCACCTTGACCATCTCCATGGGGCACAGGGCCATGTCGGCGAAGAATTCAGCCGAGGCGGAACCAGCCAGGTAGATGGCGCCACGGTACTTGTACGAGTTCTCCTCGCCAGCGATGTTGCTGTAGAAGTCCTTGAAGTACTCATAGAAGCCGAACTTGCAGAGACCCTGAGCGGAGTAACCAATGGCGGTAGGAGCCCAGCCCTTGAACAGAGCACCAGCGCCCTCCTCCGAGGCGATGGTCTTGAGGCCAGGCACCAGGCCGCCGTACTTGGCCGGGTTCACCTGCATGTTACACTTCACCACATCCAACGGAGTGATGCCAGTGTGCGTCAGACCGCACGACAGAACGCCGCCGATCATACACTTGCCGTAGTAGGCGGTGTCGTGGATGGGGTCATGCGAGAGGCGAGCGTCCCACTTGGCAGCCGACGTGGCCAGGATGGAGGCCGGGCGGGCCTTAGGGCGGCGACCGAAGGCACGGCCGGGCTCAGCGACGAGATCTGGGGAAGAAAGCGCTCATGGCAAAGAACACTGCTGAGAGGTCGACGGGTGGATGGGGAATGACGGAGAAGGGAGTCTGAGGCTGGCAGAGCCCCTCGTGGTTTCAAACACCGTGGCTTTATTTTTAGGTTGTTTAAAACTACCCGGTGAAGTAACCATATAAAGTAGTATTAAACACCCACCATTACCGGTAGGACCGCAGACAGAAATCCTCGGACTGTCCCACGAGTACCTCGAAGTAGATGCTTAGTGTTTCTTAGGTGCAGCGCCGCTCGTCGTGCCCATGCCCATGACCGTTTTGAACGTGTCATAGATCCACCACTGAGCACCTGTCAGCGTACCGATTATAAGGATACGCGTACCAAGACCCTTGGTGGCCAGGTTCCACATGCCAGACTCACTCACGATCGCTTGTCCTTGTAAGCGGGATTGCTCATGAGCGACACCACGGAGTCGGCCGAATGCAAAACAATAGCACAGATGATGCCAGCCGGGAAGCCAGACGCAAACGTGATACTGCGTGTGTGCTTTGGGGTACGAGCTCTTCCGTGAACACGTGCGTGTGAAAACTTCCACCACCTTCTCAAAGAAGAAGAACTTGACCGTGATGTACGGGATTTGGCGCGACCATAGAGACACCAACGAGCCGAACGGGAAGCGAGTTTCCGGGTTCGCCTTCATGGCTACAACGGCAGGAGACAGCTTGACAAGGAATGTGTCAACGGGTGACGTCTGAACCTTCGACCATCTCCATGGGGCACAGGGCCATGTCAGCGAAGAACTCAGATGACGTCGAACCGGCTAGGTAGATAGCTCCGCGGTACCTGTATGTGTTCTCCTCCCCAGCTATCGTCAAGTACATGTCCTTGAACACATCGTACAGACCGTATTTGCGCATGCTGCATCGAGTACCCGAAAGCGGTCGGAGCCCATCCCTTGTACAGAGCACCCATGCCCTCCTCTGGAGCGACGACCTTCATACTGTGTGTAAATCGATAGTCGTTGACTGTCAGCATCACGTGTGGTGGTGAAGAGAGAGAGATCACCAAAATGCACTCGAGACCAATATTAGACGTCATCTTGCTGCACGAGTGCATACTCTTTGTGATGCACAATGGGTGAACGTTTCGACGAGGCTAATTTTGCTCGGCAGTTGAGGCTCAACTTGAGCTGCGCAAGAAAGGTCAACAACCCCAGCAAAGACAAAACTCCTCTCTGCCCAGCTTTCATTGACAACGAAGAAGCGCGATGGCCCTACGATCCCAACTGCTCGTCACCTGGGCGATGGCAATGGCAAGCTTCGTCCAGGCGGTGCAAACCAACGTGTCCAGTATCTGCTCTCCGTCTGACCCTGTGCCGCTAGTGGTGAAAGGAGCCATTACATACGTCTGTGTCAATGTGAATGACAAATACCGAACGCTTTTCACACCTGTGGCAGACAAATTCACCGTGCTACGCATCAGCGATTGTAAGTGCCTTCCCTGACTGGAAATTACTACCGTACCAAAATCCACGAGATTTAAACACGCTAACAGCTCTGTTAATTTAATGCGCAGCATGGAACGACACGCATCGGTGCGAACCCATCCGGCGCATTTCTTACCGTCTCCAGCCTCAAGTATCGCACGAACTACAAGCTCTATTCGTCGGCCACGACACACCGCATCTCCCCTACATGACTGCCATAAGTGAAGAAGTGTCGTGCAAGGCGTGAGCTGGGATGAAGGGTGCTACTTCTGTACAGCGGAAATGTGCGACTACAACCTGTACTCGAAGCCCGTGGAGACGGCAGTTGGGCGACTGAGTGGTCAAGGCAAAACGTGCTATAGCTTTGCGGGCAGTTGCTCTTCCAACTCTTCAGAAGCAAGCGTCGAAGTTGGGGATAGCAGTAATGCTGGAATCAATGGAACTAGCACCAACACAACGGCGCAGTGCGATATCACTGTCTCACGGGTTGGACGGGTACAGACAAGAACGGAGATTATCTCGGCAGTGCGTCACTGCGCATGTCCCAATTCTCAAAATACTCAATTGGCTCTTTATTCTCAAACATCGGCGCCAGTCTCCAAGCTATCCCCCACAAGCCGCAGCGATGCTCAGAGCTAATTAGTGCGCATATCTTGCAGGATAAGCTGAGGTATTCATCTGTTGCATTGTTTGCCTTCAAGTTCGTGTCCAATAAAGATCGATTTGCAAGCCTACTCTGTATCTAAAATCGTCTTTGGTTGCGCATTGAAGCACAGGTGTTCAAGCAAGCATTGAGTTCTATGTGTGCACTCGATCGGAGCTGCTCATTTAGCGATAGTCATGAATCTGGCGATCGGTGCTGTCCTTGGCCAGCACAGCATCCAAATTGTCCCACCACTGTGGAAGAAGATTCGAGCCAATGATGAGGTGAAACCATGGTGACAGCTTCCGCTTGGAGTCGTCAAGGAGCTGGGCAGTTTGTCGCGAGCGACAAACTCGACTTGCTCCACTTCATTCCGATTCACGTTGTCCAGCGAGACATCGCCACGTGCGAACAGAATGTGGTCCATTTCGTACTCCGTCCAGTTGGCGTCCGAAGCAGCCTGCACTCCAAGAAAGCAAGCAACGCGTTAGTGTCCGCCTGCATAGAGCCACAACTGGACAGCCAGCTTACCTTGTACATGACAGTGGACACGTAGGTCAAGTCTTCAACCGCGAAGGTGGACGTCGGGATGCCCAACTCGTGCTCCAACTTTCGGATGGCAGCGCGCTTCACACCAATGCCGTCTTCAAGTTCTGCCTCTGTAAACAGTGGATGGCTTTCAATTTTACAACAGTAAGTTGATCGCCATGTGTCTGACACCAAAAACACAGCAAGTTACTCTGTTACCTGCAGCAGGTGTTGGCCCAGTAGCCGGGGAATGTGATCTTCTCACTTGCGCGCTTCTGGATTAGCAATTCATTCTTCGAGTTGAAGACGAATACGCTGAAAGCGCGATGCAGCACGCCGTCGTATGTGTGAGCTGTCAATATTCGCTGTCAGTCATTCATTTCCCATTTATTTGTGTCGCCATTTGCATGGAGAAAGCCAGAAAATGTTTTTTCACCATCTTTCTTGCTGATGGGGCCGAGCACGGCATCCTTCTCGTCCACCTGCACGATCTGCTCCTTCATGAACTGCAGTTGCTCCGCATCGGCCCCTGCCGTTAGCTCCTCGAAGGTCACCCGTCCCGCATGAAGGCCGCTGCACTGCCGCGGATCGCCGCTCCAATCGCGCCACACGCGCGTACGTTCGCCAGCACCATGACGTGTCTCCCGCGTCGAATATTCGCCAATGGTGAGAGCTTATTTGTTTAAGAGACAGATTCAACCAAAAGCGTCTCGTTATTATAGAACAAGTTAATAATGCAGGACACCAGCCTCCGCCCTGCGCCCAACCGACACAGCTACACGTGTTGATATGCATCAGCAGCTTCTTTGAATCTCCGTCTCCTGTTGCAACTGCGCTATCTATGTCATCGGTCCCTCGCGTCTTCCGCTGTGGTGGGGTCGAGTCCACGGCCAACCAAACAACTTCTGTCTATTCATCCAGGACGCGGTCCCTACTTGTGCCTACCTTTTTTCTTTGCTGGTGGTCTTCTCCGGGTCTTTGGTTTCTAACGCCTCCTTCGCCCGGAAAATCTTGGATTAAAAGGAGCCGCCTTTGGCTGGGTCATTGGCCTCAAAGTACCTTGTGAACTGCTTCTGGATCTCCTCAGTCGAGAGATCTGGCCCACTCGTGGGGAAGTTGAGAACCTCGCGCGCCTGCTGCTTGGACATTTGATTCTTGCGCACGACCGTCTTGGCCGCCATGGCACCGGCGTTGCCTGAGCGCGCACAGCCTGGTAGGCCTGCACGAAGGCCTTGGACACGATGCCCGCGCCCATGACCACCACTTGTGCGACGATTCTGAGAGGTCCCGACATGCTCGTGCTCTGATCTGCCCTGTGGTGTGTTTCGTTCTTGTCCGCTGGTTCAGACAGCGTGCGTTATATGTTCTAAGAGGTGATCATCTATAAATATTCATTTTATGTTATAATGTGTTTATACAGATTATTATAATTAAAGATGTAACTGCAGATTAGTGCAAATTGAAGCTGGCTGGGAGATCCGCGAGGGTGGCGTCGAGGAACGGAATAGTGCGTAGAGCTGCTGCTCCTCGCTCTCACCCTCCAGCACGGACCAGATCTTTGCCATCAGGTGCTCCGTGCCCCCAACGCTGCAGCTCTGTGATTTCGTCCACTGTATGGCACACAGCGCACAGTTAAAAGCATGTCAAGTGGGCCTCTGCCTATCAATCGATCGCTTCCCAAAGCTGCTTTTGACTCACATGATACGGTCTGACTACTATCCGTGTCACAGTAGTGGAACTGGATCAAGTAGTAGAGCTGATTGGGCTCCAGGCCATGTTGGTCCATTAGCGTGAATGTAGCAAGCTCTGAATTCTTCCCAGTTGACACCCCCGTCCAAGTCGTCGTCAACCTCCCAGATCATCCACTGGATCTCGCCCTACAGACACAGTGCCACTGTTAGTTGCCGCGTTGTTCGCCAATCTCACTACCCAATTATCTGCACCTTTGCGGGCACTCAAGCTTTTCATGCACGAGCTCAGATCCGTCGCATTGATCACACCAGACGTGTCGCTGTTGCTTGTGATGACTCCTTTCTGCAGCTCCTTAATTTCGCAGCGAATCGCTTCCGGAGATTGCGCACGCGGTAACAAGCTGGCTGCATTGCTGGTACCTCGTTGTTGGTGAATCCCGGATCGTCTGGTTCCTCGCAGACTGCAAGCAAGTTCAGCTCGTCCGTCAAATCTGCCTTGTCGTCAATCGGCGAATGCTGCTCGTCTTCGCAAGGCGGTTCTTCAGTTTGTTGTGGTCTCCAGGCGTGCAGATCGGCCGTCTTCTTGGCGATCCTCGTTTTCTATCATGTTGACGTAGGAAGCAAAACACTCGCAGTAGCTTCGCAGCGCCATCTGCCGGCAGTGCTTGCGCCATGAAGGACTTGGTGCTGTCCATTTTTTGGTGGGGCTTTTTGGCTGCACGACGGCCCCAAAGAAACCGATCTTTAGTCGATTCACTAGACGCAACGGATCGAGGTCGAACTATATTGAGATTCTCGACTTGGCTCGATTTGAGCAACGCCAATTGCGCATGCGTGGCGACCACCGTTACAAAGCTGGCGCCATGACGCCAAAATAGAGGGCAATGGTGCGTTGCAGCCGGCATACTATGTAGGGCATGAAACACGATAATATTGCAAGTCAATTACCAGAAACTGAACGAATTGGACAGATCTTGACACTCTTACTAATTGATTTGGTATTCAACGACGACGCTTATTATACTTGACGGCAGCACTAAGCCATACCATCATCGAACTATAGTTTCAAACCTGTCGGGCTTTGAAATAAAGTACTACGCCCGCGCCATTATACATGTAGCTCAATCGATTGTGTCGCTCTTCTGTGTTATTTGTGAGTCTGAGTACATGTAATAGGTAGCGCTGTACGTGTCGAAGCATTGGTATTAATAACAGGCTCACGTTATCCACCTGCTTCGCCGTAACCTAAGCCTGTGCGCCTGTTGTGCTCTGCGTTGGATCAACACATCACCCGTCTTGTCGAGTGGCGAGCTGCATTCTCCTATGTAGCGAAATGGGAGACTAGGGATTGCTCCGCCGTCATGTTCCTGCTACACTGTTGTTGTTTTTAACCTTATTCCAGATCTGGTAATTGACTTGCCATAGTATCAAAGGTCGACATCTTTCCTTTGCACCCCCTCGTATCTTCTGTGGTGCAAGAGAAAGGAAGGTCACGTTGCGCTGCACATTCGTCGAAGGCGCGGAGCATCCCCTAGAAAGGGTCACAGAGATGTGCAACATTCTCTGTATGTGCCACCGCAGCGCCTGCATAAATCACAATTGCCAGAATTCATGGAGACTTTCGCTGCCTTCAGTGCAGCGCAGTGTGCGTCGTTCTTTTCCTCGGTGAGGTACGAGCCAGAGTTTAGCCATTTGCACATGCGTTGCTCTTGGCAGTCCATGTGGTGAACATGTCTCCATCTTTGTCGACGGCTCGCCTTCGTCTTCTATCCATAATAAGTAGTGCAGTTTCACGAGTTTCTATTGGTCAAAACAATTTATTAAGCAAAGGCCGACAATTATAACCTGGATCCCAGACCGAGAATTTCTTGAGGACACCACTATTGTCAACCTGATTCATTTGTGGCATCATCCTGCTTGAAGCATGCCAAAGGCATCTCAGCTAATTGAGTTTCAATGTCAGCCATATGAAGACGTATTTATTGTGAAATGGAGCAGAGTAGCCACTTAAAAAGAGGGTATACAAACCTCAAGTCATTTCGAGTAGAAGATACAGACAGCAGTTCCCGCGGCCTCATCATGGCCGCCTTTGGTTTCTGTCTCCCTCAGAGCAGCATTTGCCCTGGGCGACTGAGACGACGGTAACGACCGACTAAGAAAAAGGTCGAGGCGATAACTCGGCAACCAGAAAGCCCTGCTTGACACTATTCAATTGACCCGAGGATCGAAAACTCGAAGTGTCGCTCGCTCGTCTCATGGTATTCACTGAGTTCACTACTCTGGTGTGGTCCCAGTGGCTGCTACTGCGCGGTTCGTTCGATTCCGAAGGCCACGAAAAGCGTACAGCAGCGACTAGACAAGAAGCAGGCCAAACAACAAAAAAGGCGGCACGCAGGGCGGCCCGACAGGCCCGTCGCGCGCAGGAAGCGGAAGCCTCCCGACGACTGTCGAGTTAGCTGAGCCGCCAAAGCCCCGTAACA
>VKKV01000487.1:0-12371 GCA_008080845.1 Phytophthora kernoviae | reverse complement strand
CCGCCCGAAGAACGTATTCGCTCGGCTACGACGGGCGGACGCATACGAGCAGCAGCGAGATTCCACATGGCGCTCAAAGACATCCGCGAACTTGTGGCCCTCAATCCAGAGTACGAGGATGCTCATGCGCGCCTGCAGTCACTCGAACATCGTTGTCGGCTTTTGCCTGGCGCGTCATTACTAAAGGGTGCTACTCAGATTGGCTTGTAAAGCGTAAATAGGGTGTAGTGTTATGTATTGGGTGCGTATTAACGCGAACGAACTTTGACTATTGATCTGTGTAACGTGATGTTTGGTCTTCCGGAGAACACCTGCTGTGTGTTGCTGTGCCATCAGCGCTTGCCAACAGCTTGGTCTTCTTTGCCTTCATGCCAATTACAGTCGCAATGGGCCTTTGAGTGGCATCGCTCGAATGGGGAGATGTGCAGCAAGGCAGTTGTCCTTAGACTGAGCAAGAGGCTTTTGCTGATGGGGCTGATGTGGTGCCGCTGGCAGACAAAAGCAAGATAGTGAGTTCAAAGCTGCAATGTGACGGGTAGCATTGAAGCCGAGGTTCGCCGACAGCATCTTGGATATTGAGAGCGGTGGAGTGTCCACCGTGGCCTTGATGATACTGCTATGCATGCGCGAAAAGCGGAGGCATGCTTAGTTGCTTGCGGTTGTCTTGCTATGTTTGTGCTGATCTTTGAGGAACTTGGACAATGAGCACTCGCCCCATGCAAGAAGCGGATAGACTGCTGCATGGACGCTTCAGCGAGATGAAGAAAAAATAGTTGTCACTTCAACATGGGAAGCCTTGCTTGCTCACATCAGCGGCAAAAGCCCTTACGATAAATGGCTATGGAGACTGGGGCTGTAGAACAGCGAGTGACATCCCGATCATGATAGCTGGAATAATTTGACCCCGGATCCTATGACCCATCAGTTGACTGGGGATTGGACAAGGAGAGCTTGAATACCGCCGGGGCAAATTGAGAAGTGAGAACCGAAGATAGACACATAATTCATCGTGGCCAGTAAAACACGACGACAATACTCGGTTGACGAGCATATGGGGCTCCGTAATCTGCACAAGATTACAGCGTCGTCTGAAAGTGATAACCATCGCCTCACTCATAAACTTCACCATCACATGCTCTTCACCTTCGGATAGAGGACCCCTACTGCTCAAGAACAACCATGCGTGTGGGTACATCATTTTGGCGGCTACGGCGCTTCTCCTTGCGTTCTGCGATACTGCCTCGGCAACCACAGACTCGAAGATCTCGATCTCGAATCTAACTCAATCAACCGATGCCATCCAGAACGACAGCGCTGCTCAATGGTTTTTGAGAAGTGCCAAGACCTCGGACGACAACGAAGAGAGAATGAATTTGTTTGGTTTGGGCTGCCAAGGTGAAGAAGGTGAAAGACAACTTCACCAACAAGGGTTGGATGCGATGCTGGTCAGCGAAAAATTATGCCCCAAAATGTGTGGGCAGTGGGCCAAAGCTGGTATAGACAAGAAGACGATCGCGGACAAGATCGACCTAAAGAAGCACCCGCATTACGGAACGCTGGTTACTCAGTATAAATTCTACCTCAGCCCGGGTAGGTGAGTGTATATACCGACAGAGGCAGGGCCATTTGAAATACTGCTGCACACCTAGGCTCGTAAACTTGACGTATGCCTATGATCATTTGCCATTTTGTTATCATCTTCAGTTCAGCTATGATTGCATTGGGAGTTCACTTTCAAGCACCAGCAATTACTCCTTTATCCTATCCCCAGATATACGTACGAATCGCACCTTGCAAAATGGTGGTGTCCAACACCGCGTCACCAATCTGCAGCTGAAAATCGGCCGGCTCAGTTTTTCGTTAGTCACCACAAGTACCTTTCGGTTCTCGGGTGTAACGAATGCAGCTGCCTGTACAAATGAATAGCCTGCCGTGACGCACTGTTCCGAAGTTGATGAACGAGAGCGCATCGTGCCGTCCTCCTCGCGGAATGTCCATTGCTGGTGTGATGCTATCTCCACTTCGCACTCGTCGACGGTAATACGAACGCCATCCTGTGTCGACCTGTGATTCAGAGACAAACAATACTGACCAATGCGTATACGGTCCGTGCTCATCTCAAACGTCCATACATGCTGAGAGGATTGACACTCCACCAGTCGGATCTCGTGGCCAGCACTCGGGGTTACTACCATGTCCAGACAGAATGGAGTGCCAGTCACCTGAAGCTTGCCGTCGTCCGACCGGTGAATCGTCTGGCGAGAGCTGCCGTCGCATGCTTCAAGAGAGGACTGGTAGCGTGCATACAGCTGTGCATCACCAGGTTTGGCAAACCGAGCCGCCACTTGTGTCTTCACGCGGTGAGAACCCACTGGGATGTACTTAGAGAAGTGCTGGATAAAGTAAAACATGGGCTGCAGGAAGAAGTCCTCCCCGTCCTCTGTCAAAATAATAGGCGCGTCACAGTAGTTGCCGGCATGATTTGGACCGCCCTTGTGGTCCAGCAGCAAGTTCCAGTCTATCCATCCAACTACGTAGTTGTTCAGGTCCAACAATATGTCGTGGCCGTATCGCTGAGCTCGGAACCATGCGTCCTTGCCAACAGCCACGCCCGGACAATTGCAACTCTCCGACGCCAGAATGAAGCGGTTCTTGTCCAAGAAATGCGTGTCATTTAAGTGTTCAGGGTACTCTGTGCCATCCATATAACTCATGCCTCCAGCCTCGTACCAATGAACCGCCATGCCGTCAACGTACTGACCGGCAGTAGGGTGGTTGTAGATTACCTCAGCCCACCGCCGCATGCTATTACGGTTGTTGTCAAATACCATTAGCATCAGATCGGGATGGTCACGTTCCAAGACAGGACCAAGGAACTCTCCGATAAACTCAGCCTCGTACTCCGCGTCGTACGCACAAGCCTCCCACGTCGCAGTACCCTCCGGCTCATTCTGCGGTGTGAGACCCCAGAACGGAACACCATGTTGCTTGTACGCCGTGATAAACTTGGAGAAGTAAAGCGCCCACGCGGCGCGCATGTCATCCCTCAGACCAACGGGCTTCACTGAGCCTTGCATGCTTGCGTTGTGCCCCGGGCTGGACTGCTTCATCCACGCTGGCGGACTCCACGGCGCTAGGATCATTTTCATATCTGGTCGACGATCCATTGCCCTCTTGATGAACGGAATCAACGCCTCCGTGTCACGCGTTACATACGTGATCACGGCCTGCCTGACTATTTACCTCCCTCTGACGCGACTCTTTGTTTGACGTACTGGTGGCGGATACCCGCACTTCGGATACAGAAGACAACACCCGGGCAATAAGTGCGTCCGATTTAGTGGTGTCGCGATTTAGGGACGATAAGGCATGGCCAGCGATTGTTGTAGCAGCAGGAATTTTGCTGGTGACATTCACTATACCGCTCCCATGGCTCCTCATCAATGTGATATCCGAGAACCGCCCGACGGGATCACTCGAAAACCCGCTCGTCACGCATGACTTGGACGGCGAAGAGGTACCTTTTGATGACAAGGTGTACGCGCGGCTTGTGGCACGTGATCCAAGCCAGCTCCGTTGCCCGTACCGATCACTTTACGCTGGATTTGAGCAACGCTGGAGATACTATAAGATTTTCCAATTGCTTGTCAAGTTGGCACTCGTCCTAGTGGTTGTGGTGGCAGCTAGTGCTGATGCACGTATTCGTGGCGTACTGTCCTGTGTCATTTATGCTAGTGTTGTGGCACTTTCCAGCTATGGTACTCCGTTCAGTGACCCTCTTAACAACGTGATGGAGATCAGTGGGAAAATGACCGCTCTTGCTACTTGCGTGGGCGGTGCACTCGCAGCATTCGTGGATGTACAACACACCAGATCGCGGATGCTCGAGACTGTGGTTGCTGTCATCAGTGTCCTGCATATAGTAAACCTGTTCGTGATGGTAGCAGCGTTGTTGCTCGGCATGCGTGGTACTAGACTTTTCTTGAAAAATATGCTGGGCTGGATTACGTTCAGTGACACATCCGTGGTCTCATGGATGCACCTGCGAGAAACGTGCTGTTGTGTGGGATATCGACAAAGAGGTGAAACATCGGGTGTGGCAGGCGTTCTGGCGCTCCATAATGCTAGATCTGTCACAAAATACCCAGGGAAATGCCGACGAACTCACTGTTGCCCATAGACTTGAGGCGCTAGAACAAGCTATTGTCGCATCAGGCGTGCGCCGTGTACGATCTCACTGGCGTGGCGAGGATAATGCATACACAGCAAAGCTTCGCCAGGCAACATGCGCTACACTGAGGGTGTGGACGTATTCTGGGACGACACCAGTGGCTCTCGAGACGGACATCTCGACTCTAGTTCGTACTTTGGGAAGATGTACGTGAAGCCCTATCCGTTTCACTGCATTGTGGTGTATGACGACTCTAAGGATGAAGCAATTGTGCGCGACGATGACGAGGATTCCTCCCGGCAATCAAAACTGACTAAGCTCCTCTTCCTAAACTTTACGCCCCGAATCGTAGCGAAACGTGAATTAAGACAAAATCTGAGAGTGCTCAGCGCCAGTGGTACGAGCGTGCAACGAGAAGAGAAGGCGAAGGTCGAGGATGGCACAATTACGAGGACAGACTCAAATGGCAACACTCGTACGGAGAAACGTTATTCTACTGTATCGTTTACCTGCTACTACACCCGCGGTGTACTCCACGTTGCAACCAAAGGCGATGCCACTGGACGTATCATGGCGGAGGGATTTGTAGTGAGCATGACGTATCGCGACGGCTATGGAGATGCAGTGGCACCTCACACTGGCAAAGTGCACCACCTCGAAAACCGTGTCGCTGAAATGGGGCCTGAGCATGTCGGACTTACTCCAGCGATGGAAGAAAGTGAACAGCTGAGAACAATATTCGAACAAACCCGACAGGTTTGGGAGTCCGGTGTACAAGAATTACGAACGCAATACCAGGGTTATCGCCAAGCGTTGGCGCACAAACACTCAGCAGCGAATGCTACACTGAGCGATGCCTTTGGTACTTCGTATACAATAATCCCAGCCTGTCGCGTGAGGATCTTGAAAATCATTTAAGATGTCGCGAAGAGAACAAGCGTCTTCACTCGCTTGCAGAGACACATCGAGATGCACTCGATTCGCTCTACCTGCGGATGAAGTTTGTACAGTCTCACCCTGTGGTCATGTTTTGGTTCGTGTTCTGGGACGACATCTATGCTCGGAATGGTGAGATGAAGCGACTTCGAAAGTTCAAACAAGACTTGGACCCACGCGAGCCTACTGCTATCTGCTATCATGTAATGCAGCGTCCTGATCTTGAAAATTGGTTACGGGAACGTAGGCTGCTTGGCACGCGATGCTTATTTCATCCTCACCTACTGGCATTGCTCTACAAAGAGATGGATAAGCGTCTGAAGTCGCCGTGAAGAAATAGATGGCTTATCTATGTTGAGGGCATGCCTTGCTTATTGATTGGGAAGATTAATACAAACGGGTGCAGGAGAACACGATTATTTGCTGACCAAGACTCCAGATGTACTTTCACCATGTATTAACTTCGCTTATCAACTAGTCATGCAGACCTTGGGATTCATGCTCTACTTTCGGCTATGCACGTTGATCCAAAGTGACACAAAGCCTAAAGCTCGGTAGCATATATTCAGCAGCACGAGCAGCAAGGCGTCAGCGAGAACTGAGCGCGTGTTGAAATGCTGTAGTTGGAGAGAACTTCCGCTCCAGAGAGAGCGATGCAATTTTGCGTCGCTGCGTCGCATGGAATGACCGATACTTCATCCCAGAAGATCCGCATCATGGCATCGAAGCCGAACTTGATCGGCGAAATGTAATTGAACCAGACGAAGTACACTGGAGTATCGTCTGAATTGATCATGAGACCCCCAAAAAGCAGCATCGGCAGCAGGATGAGCATTCCCATGGTGGTGGCAACATCAGCGCGACGGAATAGACACCCGATAGTGTAAGCTAGACCTACAGATGCCGCCCGCACCAACATGATGAAGATGAGGAGATAGATGAAGACGCTAAAGTTGTGTCCAATGCCAATCATGAAGTACGCCGGGACGAACACCACGATAGGCAATAGAATCTGCATCGGAAAATCACTCAGATTTCTGGACATGTACCACGAGGCCAAGCGGAACAGGCCAGCATCGTACTCTCGACGCACCATAGCAATCTCGAGCGGCAAAGACGCCAGCTGGATCTCAACTGCGGCGAAAATTTCGTTCGACATAAAGTAGAAGAAAGCACCGGTAAAATTTTGAATGGCGCTTTTGTTCATGTCGAGCTGCAGGTACACAAGTCCCATCAGCACACTCACAACTAGTGACTGGCCCAGCTCGGCATGGAAACGAGTGCGGTCACGCAAGAGGCTCAGTAAATTGCGGCTTAGTAGCACCCAATTGACCCACAAGTCCCAACCGGTCTCCCTTCAAACTGTAGCGTTCGATATCCGCGTCGGTGGAGCTGTAGGCGTGTGGATTTTCTTTAGACTGAGAGTTCTCTCTCGCGGCTTCTCGTAGCCCACGCGGTCTTGAGACCCTCCACTCGTACCACACCAGCAGAATCTGTCGCCGTGTCAACTGCCACAAGTTGACGCATAAAATAGTCGGCTGGGCTCACGTACGGAGGGCATTCGTACCCTAGTGAAGAGAAGTATGCCATAGCTTCGGATGCCAGACCGTCATAGACACAGGCGCCATCAGACAGCAAATAGAGTTGGTCAAAGAGGGCATACAACTCCGACGATGGCTGGTGGATGGTAGCGATGACCGTGCGATTCCGTCACGCTAGTCCTGCAGCTGCCTCACAACTGTTTCGGCCATAAAGCTGTCAAGCCCGGATGTTGGTTCGTCAACGAACAATAGCGACGGATTCGTCAAGATCTCGGTGGCAAACGATAAGCGTTTGCGCTCACCACCAGAAATCCCACGCAAAGACGCACCACCGATCAGCGTGTCTCGACACTTGACCAGTCCGAGCTCCTCCATGACTTCGTTCGCTCGTTTCGCACAATCCGCTAGTGAGACGCGCTTACCCATGCGCAATTGAGCCTGGAAGACCAAGTGCTCTCGCACCGTGATGGTCTCGTAGAAGAGATCGTCCTGCACGACGTAGGACGTCATCTGCTTGAGCTGCTTGGACCACGGATGTCTGTTGATTGTGATAGCGCCTTCCAGTCCATCTCGAACTGATTTTCGACCGGAAATACAGTCGAGTAGCGAGCTCTTCCCCGCCCGGAAGGCCCCATCATTACTAATAATTGTCCTGGTCGTGCAGCTCCACTCACGTCGTTGAGGATCGTCTTCTCTCCTCGGCGGTTGGTCGTGGGGTTCTTGGCTGTCACCCTGAGGGACACGTGACTCCATTCGAGCGTGAACTGTGGCGACTGGAGGTCCATAGTCTTGTTGCAGCCCTCGGGTGTCTCCACTTCGATGAAGTGCGATGATGGCTCGGATCGGTTGTTAGGAGTAGTCGTTGAGGCAGTAGGCATCGTTGGTATGCTGTTGGTTGATGCGAGGCAAATTGCGAAGTGAGTTAAGTTGGTCTATGAATTGTACAAGTCCAATGGATGCAGGTCGAATTGCACGCTGCCCCAATCAAAATGATGTCGGGACGCAGCGGTTTACTTTTCATTGGTGCATCTAATCAACAGTGGAAATGTTGGTCTAGGAATGTACGTAGGGTGTGCATTGCACAGCCAAGGATACGACTATACCGTGGTGCATGGACATCGAACACTGATGAAGCACATGTGAGGCCGACTAGTTATGCATCTACCGACGATTGATGAAAACTATGTTATTCCAACCACTAAAAGTTCATAAACCTACAAGATAAACGTTAGAAACCTTCATCGTATTGAACAATGTTTTGTTTGTCCCGTATCTAACAAATGTACCATTTTTGCGGTACATTTATTTGTTTTTGTGGTTCATTTTTAAAGATTAAAAACAAAAATGTACGCTGGTGGAGGAGCTAATGAGGGCGACCATCACTCGAGTGGGAACGCGCCCTTCTCCAGTGCTGCAGCGGAGGCGAACGACTTAGATGCTCTTATCTTCGAGTTCGGCACCTCGCGATGCAAGTTTGGCTATGCAGGTGAAGATTTCCCTCGAGTATATGAGCGTCCTATTCCTTATCCTGCAGCGCAGGACGTTGAAGACCTATCGCTGAACAGAGCGGCAGCTCAGACGGAGAGTGACCCAGAGAAATTAGCCCAGTGGCTGTTTGATGCCAGCAGTTCCAAGCTCCAAACGAGACTGAGCGACCATCCTTTACTCCTTGTGGAGCGTCCTTTCTCCTCTCCCTGAAGAGGTCACTGGCAATGGGAAGCAGGACGAACAGGACGGCAAGAAGGACGCTGCCGTGGCTAGTAGTAGCGGTAAAAGAGAGATTTAAAAGCCAGAGAAAAGATGGTGGAGGTCGTCATGGAGGAGCTGGGAGTGCCTGCTTTGTTCTGTGCCAAGAGCGCAGTCCTGGCCTGCTATGCCAATGCTCGGACGAGTGGCTTAGTAGTGGAGATGGGGCCACCTACACCAGTGTCACATCGGTTCATGAAGGCTATGCCTTTGCCTACCCAAAGTCCCAAGTGACGTTGTTTGGAGGACACGATCTAGATGCTTTTCTGCGACAAAAGTTGGCGCCTCAGGTGGCAAAGAATCGGGAGCAAGTGGCAGCGTCGTCAGTGGAGAAGGAGATCGCCAAGAGACGACGACAGACTTGGTCATACGTCGTGGAGGCCAAGGAGAGTGGATTATGTCGAGTGGCAGACGGACCTTTTGATGAGTCGCAGAACGCACAGCTGCGCGCCAGGAACGCCAGCGAGGTTCAGGATGCTAACGTTGCCGCAAACGATGGACCAGGTATGCGCCTTCCGGAGCTAATCTGCGAGAGGGAGGACTTACAACAGAGACGGAGCTGCGCAAGGAACTGTTTCAAAACATCGTACTCACAGGCGGCAGCTCGTGCTTCGAGAACATGCCGACACGTATTGAGCGCGAGGTGGTAACAACGTTGAGTGGCATGCCGCTGCCGCTCACAGGATCTGGCAGCGTAGGTGGAGGAAATGGCGGGTTTGCGAGCAGTCTGCGTGTGAAAGTGGTGGCAACTCATACGCAGGAGCGCCGCGGGTCTTTCTTGGGCGGTTCCATCCTGGCATCTCTAGGCTCCTTCCACGAAATGTGGATGTCCAAGGCTGAGTACGCCGAGCACGGTGCCGCACTCATTCACAAGAAGTGTCCGTAGTGGGTAGAGACTGTAACACCAACCAGCTTAGCTCCATATGCACTGCCAAATACTACACGTAAGATGGAGAGTACAGAACTCATAGCTCTGTCCTCTCCCTTATACAATACTATGCGTCCTCGTAGAGTAATTCTTTAGCACCGTGTGATCGACTATGAAACCCCTTCAGCGCGAACGCTTTGGGTCTTTCCGATCATGTTTAGTCTTGGTTTTCTAGCCGCTTCTATCAAATGGCTGCAACCTTCCCAGTCCCAGCAATTCGCACTTCAGAAGTTCCAGTATGTTTCTCGCGGCGTTGTCGTCTCGATTCCATAGCTTGGCCTTTGCATAGGCTGTTGTTACAACGCAAGACATTTTTGGTGCACTTGAAAACAATCTTGAAGTTCTGCAGCTTGGGTTTCCTGAACTTCTCCATTTCTTGAATCTCCTTCACCTTTTCGGACATTTTAACTTCCGCATTTTTCTCTCTTTCGTCATCCTCCTCTCCGAATCTCGAACCTGAATCCAGTGCTCCTGTCCGCAACCATCGCCACTCATGGCAACCTGGAGCAGATTCAACTGTTCAAAATGTAGTTGTATCCAGCGAACATGACGAAGCCCACAATTTCTCCATCTTGTAATTTACCTCGTTATTAGTACCCTCGCAGAAAAGCATCCGACAAGATTGTTTCGCTTGTTGAACTCTGTTGCTGTCGTTGGGCTTGAATACCCTTCGTAACTCCCTGGTTATAGGCCGATGCCACTTGATCGAGCAGCCAAACGCAGGATCTAAGAGAGGAAGTTCTTACATCAACCTCACCCAGCAGTGCCCTCGAAATCGCGAGGCTACTTCAGACGTGCGAGTAGTCATCCGGCTGCTGGGTTTGTAAACCTTAGCAGCTTCGTGGCCTTAAATACAGAATCTGAGCAGCGCCAAACTCACCAGTGATCAAGTCTTTGTACTTTAAACACCCAATTGAGCGGGGCAGACACCAGTAACTCTCGTAGATGTCACTCGTGCCTGTGCTATCGCGAGTGTAATCTTTCAAACCCAGATCAACTTGTGGCGCTAATAACAGTAAGCCGTACTAATTGAAACAAAACCACATCACGGCATATCCCCAGACCACAGAAGCCGTAAAAGTACTCATGTACGGCCAAAGCACCTTTGGTGCTGTCGTTATCATCACTGCTAGCAGCTGCATTAACAGCAGCGGCTACGAGTGCTGATTGTTTGCCACGCTGGATGCGACACAACTTGTGTACTGCTCGCGATACACTTTCAATCGCTTGGTCCATGGCGTCTTCGCCGAAAAACTCAACAACATCTGCGCTATCCAGAGCTTTTTCGGCCCCGGCAAGTGCGTGCAAAGCAAAGTTGATTGCTTTGCGTTTCTGCACGGAACCACGCTCGGATATATCGGTGGCAAAGGGGTTGGTCGGTCCGCGGTCTGGTAAACAAAACTCCCAGGCTGATTTGGGTCGAATGTCGTCGACATGTTAGGCATATCCGTGAAGGTTGTAGCATTTTGCTGCTGTTGCTGTGTCGGTTCTTTGTCATTGGCTTGCTGTTCTTCTTCTTGCAGCAGTTGTTGAATATCATATAACAACTCGCTACATTCGCTCGCTTGAATCGTCACCAACATGAAGCCACTGACGCAGGTCCTTCCCTAAGCTGTTAATATCCTCGACAATGTCAGCATTACGCATCATGGAGCAAAGTCCTAGCACGACAACGTCGTCGTTTAGCTCGGAAACTTCTGGTACTGACGACGACAGTGCAGTACTGCCTCCCAAGTTCGACTCAATTCAACTGATGGTAATTAGTGCCGGCGAAGTTGCCGTCCAAGCTTCATCTAGAAGGTGGACTGCGTCCAGCAAGTGCATTCTGTTCAAGTGGCTGAGTCATCGGAGGAGTTCAAGAAGTTGGATTTCTGCTTCACGACGATAGTCGAGTGAGACTGGACGGAGAAGATCATCCCGTCCCTCAAAGTGTTCCGTCAAGAATTTGGTCACTGTGTCGCTGAGCAACCGTTTAAGATCCCATCTAGGTCTCTGTGGTCAAGGAAAGCGTGGGGGATGTTACTGGGGACAGCAGTTAACAGTATCCGCACACACAGCAACTATACCGAGCAAAGTGCGCGAGTCAAAGACGTTATCAAGGACCTGAGTTTCGCATGGGATCGCAACGAGTGTGTTTGGAACGAACATATTTGTCCTGCACTGGAAGTGTTCGTCCCCAAATATGGAGCTCGCCAGGTTTCACAGACATTTGTGGTGCCTTCACGTGACCCATGGTCCAAGAGTGCCTGAGGATTGAGCCTTGGTGGTAAGTTTTATGTCATGAAGTCTAAAGGAATGTATTTCGCGACCAGGAACGGGATATCGACCGTTTGAAGCAACTGGGACATGGCTTCAAGTTATTGGCTCGAGCATGGAATAGCTGTGTTTCCCCGCTGTTGGACACGTACACGATGCTTTTTGAGACGAGCGTATTCCAGAGGACTTCATCCTTCCGTCTGTAGCTCCATGGCCCGAGGACATGTGGGGCTATATTGCTGCGTCATTGCCTGCGAAATGTAGACGACGCTGTCTCCTGTTTGTACGTGCAAATTAGCACTGACGTCGATGTCGTGGGTGAGAGGTATTTATTTGTGCTCACACGACATAGGAAAATTATCGACTTTACGGGTGCTTCAACATACTCTGTAGTACTGTCGTTGGAAAACAAAAGTCTGTTACTCGGTGCCTTAGCGTTTTTTCTGCCACGACATAACTGAGAATTTGGGGCTCTTGGGTACCGTGAGTTTCTTGGTTGGATGCCTTCTTCCTGTTAAATCGGCGCCTGGAAGTTGTGCTGTGGATCGCTGCGCTTTCAGGTTTCCTTTTGACGATGGGGAAAAAGTGCCTTCCTCCCTCGAGTCTGCGGATTCCTGCCGTTGACTGCGATCCATGGTGGCCAGCATGCTGTTAGCAGACTCAGCCAACGATTGACCAGTATTAGATCGCTGAGCTTGAATAAGCGAATTGATCGAGCCTACATATGTGCCCTTGGCGGCTGTACTTCTGGCTGTAAGTGACCGCGTTGCTGTCAGAGGGCGAGACTTTGACC
>VKKV01000485.1:0-101143 GCA_008080845.1 Phytophthora kernoviae | reverse complement strand
ATGCTTCCTAACCGTTGGGGGTAACCGGTTACGCTACCATTGCAAATTGGGTGGCATGATGCGGCGAGGAATTCCGTTGCTGCGTGACTGCTGGGGAAGAACACGCCGCTTCTCCGTCAAAACTCCAGATTCTACCGTAGTGGGCGGTGAATATGCAACGCATCCGATCTCTCTCGTGTTCATACGACGCGTTCCCAGCGAGATATGGAGCTTTTAGGGGAGCGATTGGCTCGTGGACGACAGTCGGGCGACATCATTTTCCTCTATGGGTAATACATTCTAATCCTTATACTTTACATTATAATAATTAGTTCTAACTTGACATTTCATCCGCGTTAACGTAGCGATCTAGGTTGTGGGAAGACTTGCCTGGCTAGAGGTTTCATCCGAGCGCATACCCAGCAGAAGGAACTGTCGGTCACGTCTCCGACGTATCTCTTAGTGAATACGTACGATGAAGCCTCTGATCTCTCAGTGATTTACCACGTGGATCTATATCGGCTGGACGCTGTGGTGGAACAAGATGCAGCAGCATTGGGGCTCAGTGAAGCTTTTAAAACGGTGAAAAGAGCTCAATTGAGCACTAAAATAATTCGTTTTGGCTGTATAAAAACTCATATTTTTTATTTCATGTTAGGGATCACGCTGGTGGAGTGGCCAGAGCGGTTCGCAGCAGAGAGTGTGCCGGACGAGAGACTGGATGTCAAGATTTGGTACGATGAAGATGATCCCGAGATTCGCCGCGTTGAGTTGCGGCCGAATGGCGAACGGTGGCAGAAACTCTTTGCTACAGACCCTAAGACCGAGATGTGATTCGAGAATATTGATCCAGTGGTAAACAGATTATCGCTTGCCCGTGGTTGACATTGTCTTAGCCTGTTGTTGCGGTCACCATATTGGTTGATGAAGAAGTCGTGTGGTTCATGGAAAGAAGAAGCCGCCGGATCTCATCGGCACTCGCAGTGGGTGTGGAACGGAAATTTTCCTTTTGCAGAGCGAGAAAACACCTGAAATCATGACGCGATATCACACCAGAACGAGTAGAGCACGTTGATGATGCGACTGTGACGAACGATTTTTCGCTGCGGCAGTCATCATTCTCTTCGCCGTCGTCGTCATCCCCTACGATAACCACAGACGGAGATTCTTGCAGGAAGCGAAGCTCTTGCTCAACACGACTGAGACGTTGTCTCTGCAGGCGCTCTCTTTTAGTCTCCTGAATGATGCTATCTTTTGTTGGTCTGGTAGCGATTTTGCTATCATCCATGGGGAGTACAGCTTCGTCAGAGAGACCATCTTGTTGCTCATCGATCGAAAACAACGGATACGCGCCGCTTTTTGTGGCAATGATCTCTTCGATGGCCTTCCTGTCAGAATCTGTCATGGTGAACTCGTTATGTTCCCGGGGAGCAGTATCAGTCCCCGCCTGAGGGTTCTCATCACCGCCTGCGCCGTCATTTGTGTCATCTTGAAGCAGTTTCTCGAGCCGATCTTCCTCGTCTCGTGTCATGTTGGCCTTCATTCCATTGGCCACCATCTGCTTGTTACGCTCAATGAAGTAATTGCTCTTCTTATCCGCTAGGTCTTTGGTCCCAGTTGACTCATCTGTGTGGGCGATTGATAGTCGGCTGCTACTGCTTGTAGTACTGCGGCTAGTAGTATCACCCGCAGTATCACCCGCGTTCCCAGTGATAGAATTGCCGTAGCCGATTGTGACTGTGTTACAAATGTTCGGTGTGAGGAGTTGGAAGTACTGGGAGCTTCTTGGTTCATCTCGGGTTGTGGTGTTGGCGCCTTCCTTTGTTTTCTAACATTCGAGTACAAATTCTTCCCAAGTTTTTCTTCCAAGATAGTGTCCAACTGACGGACACGAGCCATTTTGAGTGCGATCTTAGCTGCCAATCCACCATTTCCTGCTGGGTCGTCCTCTACATCTTCTAGGATACCCTACAATCATGAACCATCGAGTACATTAATATTGAGCGCGTGAGATCAGAACAAAATGGTAAACTGGGCTTACGAATGCCTGTTGTTTGGACAAACCCGACTCGATAAGCACGCGCGACCAGCTTTGGCGAGTGGGCTTGCCTTCTTCCTCTTTCGGGTCTTCGTCACGAACATCCTTTTGGGTCATTAAAGACACAACTTGCTGATAATTCTTGGGAAATTCAAGCAGGTGGTCCCCATTTCCGTCTGTGCGCGAGCTAAGTGAGCCCACGTATTCTTCGAGATCCTCACGGATGCGTTGACGATTGGCCTCGTTATCCAGTAGCCGGGCTCTTGCTACAAGCTCACTCTGGTACTCGCTGTCATCGCTGCCTTCGCTTAAGCGGGAATTCGTGCTGTGTTCATGAGTTGTGGCAACATTGTTGCTGTGGATATCCGTCCTAAGTGGTCCAGAAACTTCGTGTGAATATCGAGTCTCCTGGTCCTGCTCTCGCCCAATTACTTTCTCATGTTGCTCTGGTTGAATCGATTGCATGCTGCTCGCGTCAGCATTTTTCTCATTGCCAACGAGAGAGTTATCGCCTATGAGCTCCAACGAAGGGCTGGAGTGGCCAAGAGGGCTCGATGCAGACTGGAACTGGAAACTAGATGCAGCTGCGGCATTATCTTCTGAAGAGGAGAGTGTATCAGAACACTTTTGCGTGCCATCCACCGAAGTTTTTGAGCAGGAAGCTACCTTGTCCTTGATATCGTTAGTATCACGAATCGGACTAGCTTTCTCTGCTGTGGTTAGTGAATTAGAAGAATTCAAATTGGTCGAACGAGGTGGCGAGTCGGGCAAGCGTGTCAGCATTGACGAGGATGGTGCCATTGATTGTTGTGAGCTTGGCCAATCTAGTGCCGAACTGTGACCGGGGTTGGCAAAAGTCGCTGGATGCGAGGTTTCTGTCGAACCAGAGGACAATGAAGACATTGCCATTAAAAGTTGCTGTTTTTCTTAGGCTGTACCAGTCTCTAGCATGGAAAACATGATGTACCGGTGTGGTGTTCGGGCGACGTGGATGGTTCAAACCAGAACGTTGACTTCTGCCTTGAAGTTTGCTCGAGCCGAATTGAAGCGAACGACTAACAAGCGATGGTTGGCTCTTGATGGAGCGCCGTCCTTCAGAGTGTGGACGCTGCATACCTCTGTGCGGCTTAATCTCTGGAAAGTGAAACAAGGTGGGGTTTCGCCGCCGCGCGAGTGAAAACATCGTTTTCAAAATAGCAGCCTAGCTTCTGCGAATAAAGGCCCTAGAAAAAGAAAATAGAGCTCGGCAGTAACTATATTATCGCGATCACTTCTGGCGGTATCATGGCTTCGTTTTACGCAAGCAAGATGATCATCTTACACGCGACAAATAGCCTCAAATCTGAAAGGGGTGTTATTACTTTTGGCTGTGTTCCACAACCGGAACAACGAAAGTTGACAAGAGCATGAGTGTTGGGGCGGATATCAAACGCTACAGAGTACCAACGGTAACAGCGACGGATCCCTCCTGTGCTACATCCTCGGTAACTTCGGGTAGCTGTTGTAATGACGTAAGTACTTCGTGTAGAGTTGATAATTCTTGCGGGTGGTTATCTCCGCACCGGGTGCTGGAACTTTCAGCATCTGCGTAGGTGCTTTGTTGCTGAGAAACCATTTGGTGATTTTTACCTCACCTTTCGCTGTCTTGCCAATCTTCGTGACGGCCTTCGCAAACGTTGCTAGGTTAGCTCTCTCCTTTCGATGTTCTCCAGTCATTTTCCCAGTTTTGAGGAACCGCTTGGTGCCGTCGTCATTTTGGCCGGTACCAGAAATGATTGAGGCAAGCAGGGCCCGACGCAAGCAAACTGCATGGATGGATAATAGCTTAAATGATCTTTTGCTATTGTGGGCTAATTCGCCTCGAAAGCGACACCAACAAAATTATTTGGCGTGGGGCGCCGTTCAGATCCCGCCTCTCTTATTACTACGTACAGAGTAATATCTGTCACCATGATTTTTGCCCGGAACACTGGTAGCATCTCACCCTCGTAACAGCCAATTATCTTGGAAGTGCCGTGGACACGTACAATCATGTCCAGGGTCCACCAGTGCACAAATAGTAATTGTGTACGTTGGGGAAACTATTACACTATCATATTACTTCAGTTTAAATGGACGACCTGCTCGCCTTGTTCCATGCCAGAACCTCCAATGTCTTGAACATGATTTTCTGCCCAAATCGACTAGGTTTCGATGGCAACCTGGCGTCTAGTCGTCCTCTCCATATGCATCATCTCCCGCATCTTCCTCGACAAGCACCTCGTTTTCTTCCGCATCCTTGTCATCGTCATAGTTCAAATCGTCGGTTCTCAGCCACCGTTGGGAGCTACTGTCGTCCTCCTTAGTATCCGTAAGGGAGCGGCCCCATTCTGAATTGGTGAGCTCCGAGTCTGTAGTTGATAAGAAGGCGTAGCTGCTTGCCAGGAGAATGACTGCCGCCAACAGGACGACGTAGTACCGACGCATCATTGTCATGTGACAAGCTTTCGCTAGTGGGGGAGTGTGCGCTCTTGAGGGTGAATAGCAAAATGGCAGACTGCTCCGAGCAAGTCCATTCGGTGGTAAGCTTGGGGCGAAAGTAACGTTTTTGCTGATCGTAGCAAAGGCTTGGTCAGCGCAACGTGGATAAGTGTTGTACACACCATCGCTTATGCGCTAGTCGCCACTTCAACGTGGGAAAGAATGGCGTGGTGGTTGAAGCCCATATCCCGACACACATACATTGACCAAGAGTAATGCTGCTTGTAATGCCACATCTTTACTTGAACCTCCCTCTACTAAGTGGTAGAGGCTCCACCAGTTAGTGAGCACCGACAAAGGCTACGAAAATATGCACCCGCTTACTGACAGACGAAAATCCCTGTGGTAGTAAATTACCTACTTGGGTAAATTGTTGGTAGCCTTTGATTCGTGCATCGTTGTTGACCATGGTCCTCTTTGGCACACATGTACGTCATTCCTCTACGAATATAAACCTGCGGTAGCGAAATGGAACTTTCTGTGCGAGATCGACACTAGTTTTCCCGAACTGTATGCAAGAACCGCGCAAGTGAGTTTCAACTAAGCGATCATGAGTAAGGAGGAAAAATAATGCGCTTATTAGCGACAGCGACGTAAAGATGCCTTCTACACGCAATTTAAAAGACATGATCATTCAGTGTCTCTTTCCTTGCAGCTCTGATGTCTAAGATATGACGTTGGCGTTGACATCATCAATGCACGAGCCCTCCAACCGTGTCAACCAACAAATTGAATGAATGCTATCCTGGTGATTCCACACACATTGCGACCGGGTTAATACCAGTATCACCGCGTGGCGTGTCTTGGCCAGCATTCGCATTTCGTTTACGCGCGCCTGCCCGTCCTCAGCGTGGATTATTTCACATGAGCGTTTCCCTGCCAATCAAGCTCCATGCACCAGCGAAGTGACGCGAGTTTACCCCTGTTTTGCTCTGCTGAACGTCAACTGGCTCGCAAGTCTCGCAACTTCTAGTCGGAATAGCTATACGCAATTCCGCTGCTGCTGAACGACCAAATCGATATTGTCGAGCACTGGGCAGATCGCCCGAAAGGTTCGGTTTCAATGAGACCTTCTCGCGTGGAAAGAATAATGAAAGAAGAGCTGTGCCTACTCGCAAAGATAGAAAAGTGTTGGTGCTCCATGCCCTGAACTGAAGGGTCTCCACTTGCCAATTAGCTGAGTAGCACCAACACGACTCTCGTTCTCGGAGCCGCTATCGGGATCCATCAGTCATGGTAAACAAAATCAAGCGCTTCTTTAAGTCGCTAGGAGGGAAGCACTCAAGCTCGTCTTCAGCTGCGGCAAAAGCGGCTGCTGCAGCGTTGGCCGCTGTGAATGAGCAACAGTTCGTTAGTGGGCCCTACGGATCCTCCTCGTCCGTCGCCTTCCATGCGTCAACTTCTCGGAATCTGACCACCGCAGAGCTGGAAGCACGCCTCGAGACTTCTGGATCTCTCACGTCGGCGGCGCCTAATACTGCGACGGTGATGATCGAAAATTACATGAAAGATGGCAGCGTCGACTGGGCTGCGCTGCTCGCCAGGATCCCAAAATTGGTAGCAGAATGCACGACGTGCTCCGCCCCATCCGATACCAGTTCACACACTCGCCTCAATAATGCCAACGGTACGCGGAGCATGGCGGATCTTCTTGCGTTATTGCAGCAAATGGCTGGACGGGAGAATCAGCAGCAGGTCCGACAGTTCTACGCGGGAAATGATACAGGTTCCAGTAGCAATGGTGAGTTGGCTGTGTCCTGTTAGGATTGTGCAAATAGCTTCTGACAATGCTTTATTGCTGTAGCTTCGTTCCATTGGAACCATCGCCGCAAGCTTTTTCGGCAGTGCCGACGTGGACTGCTGCTCTGCTGGAAATTCCTAGTCGCCCAGCTTAACAACGACAAAACCGCGCTGCCAACCGAGACGCGCAACATGTACTTTCAGCTCATCGGGATCATCATGGAGCGCGTGGAATTCCATTTACCGATCAATGCCCCTGACACCGAGACTACGGCAAAGAGTCAACACACCAAGGGCCCCAACAAGCGCGACACACGCTGCGAATTCTGCAAGTGCTGCTGGCATGGGATGGTTAGCCAATTCACCCACAGCGTCGCTCAACACGATGGACTTCAATGATGACAACAGCAGTGGCTCGGGTCTAATGTCAGATTCTGAGAACGCCATCACGCACGGGAGCAACAATCATGGGAACAATGACGACAGTGCGGACGGAGAGCGCGACTTGTATCTATACCGGTGTCTGTTAATAGCCACGTTCAAGTACGCGCTCGAGAATCTTGAGGCTGCGCGGCAAAAGCGGCGCCCGTACATCTCGCTCGTGGAAACGCGATTTTACGCACGTGTATTCGCCGTGTGCTACTTCCGCGTGCCGGTACTGCAAAATATTATGCTGGAACAGATTTTTCGTGCCTACCGCGAAAAGAAATGGACAAATTTGCATGCTCATGACTCACATGTCGAGGATCTGTCAACAGAGGAGACGTCTGGGGGTGCGGCATCAGATAAACCGAACAAACCCGCTGAACGGCGACCGTCGGCCTCACGACCCTGGAACGGCAATACTTTTGCGGGGTCATTGTTGCGATGGACGGACTATGGTGGATATGTGCTGAGCGAGGACACCGATGGAGTTAGCAACGATAAAGTCTCGAATCGGTACAAGAGCAACCGCTATGCAGCGACAGCAGGGGGCGGCCTCTGTGTCTGCGCTACGCAGCGATGAAGAGGAATTTGTGACTCAAAACCCAACTCTCTTCCGGTGGACCCGCTTTTCGCCGTACCTGGGACCTTACCCTGACTCGGAAATTTTTCGTATGAACGACTCAACACGTAGTTGCTGGCTGGAAAGGCTTAGTCACGACGGCGAGTTCTTCTCAAAGTTCATGGGTTTCGTGTGTCTACATGCGGCAAACACGGCGCTGGGCAGCGACGTCATATGGACTTGTCTTCCAGGATACACGCTGCTGATACGCGTGTCGCTCTTGTTGTTGAAGGAGGCCTGCTGGGCGAAATGGTTGTATGTTCGTGACACGTCTGGTCCGCTGCCATCTTCATCTATGGAGATTGAACCAGGAAGCCAAGACGAGGAGCGCCTGCCCTTCGAGCTGGATTCCATTCGTGCAATCCGTACTGTTCTGGATAATGTGGTGCAAATCCTGCGAAATAACCAGCTTCTGGACAGCTGCGTACTCGCCATGTACGAGAGCACTAACGTGCTACATGCACGTAGTGTTGAAGTCTGTTTAACCCGTTTCGAGGAATGGTTCAGCGCTACCGCGATGCTGACGGAGATAGGTGGAGCAGACAAACGGCGTGGCAGCGGGATGATGGTTTATCGCTTGCCGCCCGGATTTAGAGGCCAAATATTCGCGACGGGCATGCGCTTTATGCTCTCGAGCGAGAATTGTGAGATCCTCGCAAGCACGCTTTTGTTCTTGTACCACCGGATGGACTACTTCGAAGGTGACTTGCGACAGAGTATTCTCCGTGCACTCGTGCAGCGGCACATGACTTTCTTTCTTCACTGGAATGCAGACGTCCGTACAAAGTACCACCACCTGCTCGTGTATCGCATAGTTCGCGCTAACCGCTTCGTCCTAGATTCACCGATGGACCATTTGCTGATCGGCCGCTGCGCTATCTCGTCTCTCGAGCTGAGTCGAGTCCACGATGACGACTTCGATGAAGATAATGACGATCACTACAACCACCTCAACGATAAAGAGAACAAGCATCACGGCGCCCAACACCCATGCAACCCAACAATGACAACTGCCGATCTCACCGTACTGCGCACAGAGCAGGCGTTGTGGAGAGCGTTTGACGCATGTTTGGCTATTGTCATCGCTCAGGAGCGTCGATCTGCCCGTGAGGGTAATCGCAAGTTTCAGAACGATCAGCTGGCGGCCCGCAGCCGTGCGCTTGCCTTCCGCACCTTAAACCGCCAGACAACGGAGAAATCAAACGCAGCAGCCACTGCAAGCGTAAACGAGGGATTGCCTGGTGGGAAACCCTGCCACGAAGTTGAGCTGCTGGATGAGGAGTTGCGTCGCGAGCCACCGTACTACTTGCGCTATCTTCCCGGCGATGAGCTTGCCGCTTTGGATGAACTGCGCAGACTTGCTAGCTCTGTCAAGTATCCTCATCATCTCCAGGTGTATGCAGCTCACTCACTGTGCTGCTACTCGGACCTTCTGCGAAAATACTACCGTGAATTGGACAGCAACGGCAGTGTGGAACCCCGCACTAGGCTTCTTTTGAAAAAACTGAATGGAGTTCGTGAAGAGGTATACATGCACGCTTGTATAGATAAAGCACCTCGTTGGATGCAATTCATTTGTTTTGCAGTTCATACGCCGGCTTGATGGTGCAGCTTTTAGCTTGTTATGCTTATGGCGATGCATCAATTTTGTCGAGCTCAGCACCCTGAAGAAGTCGCCAGCGCTTTGAGTAGTCCACACCGCTTTGCGTATGTCTACTAGACTCCCTCAATCCTTCAATCTCCAATGACTGCGCATACGGAAGGCGTCCAGCAGGTTGCAATGCATGAAGAGCTCCTACAGGTGACGAGTCTGCAGATGATCCACTACTTGCGGTGGACCCGAATGAAAAGTCCAAGCCAGAAGGACCATGCAATGGAGATAATCTGCCCCTTGACTGGCCTTGTTGCTGGTGCCTAAGTCCACTGGCCGCTTGCACGCTTCGCAGCTCTTCCGCTTTGGTTTTCCATTCGTTGGTTTCTAGTTGGCTTTGCTGTAGACGTGCACGCAAAGCCACTACGTCTTCTTCAGCGCTCCGTGCGCGAGCATTAGCTGTCAGAACAAGTCGTTCGCTAGCATCAAGTCGTTTTTGCAGTGCCGTGCACTGAGCAATTTCAGCTTTCTTTGTTTTGAGCTTTCGTTCATGAGCCACACGGTTCGCCTCTTTCTGCACGATCTCCATCTTGGTCTGAAGATGCGTCTCGCGCTGACGTAGTTCGGCTGCATGTTTTCCTCTAGTGCGTGGAGCTCTGCCTTAAGCTGGACATTCTCCAACGCAACGCTTTGCTCGCGTCCTTCAGAAGCTGCTAGCAGCTTAGTGATAATAGCGTTTCTGTCTTCAGTATCTTGAACACGAGTTTCGAGTCGAGCCTTGTCATTCTGGAGATCGTAGTAGGACGTGCACATTGATACAGCAACTGCACCCTTTGATGTGGATACAGCTGAACTTGATGATGAGGCGATGGCACTGTTATTCACCCCATTTTGCTGATTCATTCGCCAATGAGTCCACTTGCCCCACATGCCGCAGGCTGGTACAAAGTGTTCCGCTTCATTCTTGGAACAGAAGAAACATTTACCTGGCTTAAACGACGGTAGTACTGACACCATCTTGTGATCCGAAAGCTCGCTGCTCGCTACTGCAGACACATCTGAAGAAGAAGCACTGCCCTTCGTCTTTGTATCGTAGTCAGCACTATCAGGTACCTTCGTTGTTCCAAGTTTGACTATTGAAGGGGCTTCAGACTTCTTAGACACCGTCTTGGTAAGCTTATCTCGTTTCTGCTGCTTCTCAACGCCAGATATCTTCTTAGAGTGAGTGAGGGTAGAGGCCCTTCTTCGTGGTGAAGCTGCTTCATCTGCCGTTTGTACCTGCAACGCCTGAATTGCTGTTGCCGTTGGTACGCGGGCTGACAAGATTTCGGGATCGAAGCCAGCGGTGTATTCAGAGACGATACGTACCAACAACGGATACTCTCTCTCCATGCTTGGAGTTGAGGGGTACAGAAAGCAGGATCGGGTCAAGAAAGACACAAGTTCCCTCCATGCGCATACGAACCATCCAAACACACCCATCGATATGACCACAGAGGCTAGAAGGAGACCGTAGCCCACACTGTGTGCTGAAATAATTATCCAGGACGCAGGCATAGCAAGTGACATGACCCACAGCATCAATGAACCTACTACAGGTACCACCAATAACCACCGAAGTCGCCTCGTCATTACCAGGAGGAAGACCGTCACGCCGGCACAGTGACTAAACCAGGCCCATCCAGTGGCCTCATCCACAAACTTGAGCGTGTCAGGAAGTGACGTCCAACCACCTAAAGTGAAAGCTGCCCATAGCACCACTGCTACAATGAAAGATACCGTGCTATTGGGTTGGCCGCCATCACACCGCGCAGTGATAGCGCTTGCAATAGTAGCCATCCATCGTCCTCTCCATCGTGCAGCAGAGTTTCACCCCTCGTGATGTGCAGGCCACAGCGAGTGATACTCTCGCGCCGCAAACGGCGTCGTAGCGCGAATCGTTCCCGCGAATTGTACTCGGAGTAATATGCAATGGTGTTGAAAACCCACACCATCGGCACCAAGAAGGTCACCCCAGAATACTTTCTGCTCTTCGTAGCGGCGGGCGCACCACAAAAGTGAGAGCAGCGTATACAGCCGCCGTGGCCCAGCTACCGTAAAAGGATGAGACGTAGCCCAGCGGCGTCACTTTGGGGATCGTGTAGAACGATAGTCCGAAGGTCACAAACAGCGCGTCCTGCATCATAAAAATCATCAAATCAACAAAATCACCAGCATCAATACTCTAAACTCTCAATACACAGTGGACGCTATTGTAAAAAAGCAACTACCCATTGGGAGAGACTCTCTCGCTGCAGAGCGTAGAGCAGTAAAGTAGGAATCCCACTAGCCACCGACACCAGCAACATGGTCTGCTCTTTTGCTCGTACAAGGTCCTAGAACTCACACAAATAAATAAATACATATTTTACCCCCATTGAATCTAAACAACTTCGACACAAATCTCCTACCCATCGAACCAACACAAACATCGCAAGTTGAAGCATCTACGCAACATACAATTATTTTACAATCATAATTATTGTTGTCAATCATGTCGCACATCTTTTTTATTTAAATAAAAGACCTCCACTCACCGCCAGAAGAATCCTAGCGGGCAGCGTCACCAGGAGGTTCTTGACTGGGTGGTCCAAGCCATCAGCCAGAGCGAAGAGAAGCTGCGAGGCGGCTGCAGGGAAGAGAGCGCAGCCAAAGCTCCTTCTTGCGGGGATGAATCCCCGCTTGGTACGCGGTCTCCAGCGCCCGGTCTTCGAACTGCAGCGTGAACTGGTTGAGGCGCACCGTCGAGTGCAAGCGCTCGTCCCCGCCCATGATTGATCGTCCTTCGACTGAGAATTGATGTGGTTCCGAATATTAACCAATAGTAGGAGATGAATCTATCCAGTTATTCTGGACCGATTTAGCATTGTGCACCAGAATAAATAGGTCATTCGATTTAAAAAAATCTGGAGGTAAAAACTTTTAATGTGAAAGGCACCGAGAATGTCCACATTTCCTATTTTATTTTGGAAAATATAAAGAATTCAATGAGAGCTCAAGCTGATCGCAATGCCTGTTTCCGCCATCGATCCAATGTAATGGGTCTGGTCACCCTATTACATGAGGTGGTGGTGTGGGACACACCACCTACTGGGTTCCTTGTGGGTAACAGTTATTTGTTAATATATCTGTTAAATAACCGATATCCACATGAACTGTTGGTATCTAATATTGGATATCTCGGTACATTCCCAACACAGATAATGGGTACGCGGTGACATAATCACCCATATATTCAGGCATAAGGACCAGTAGGACATTCTCAGTGCCATCAGTAATAATGCACGTTGAATATCTTCATAACCTAGTCGTACGTTGAATACCTTCAGAATCTGATTGTACGTCGATTACGGATAGACGGCATTGTTGCCATTTAATTATATGAAATTAGCTGATACATGTTGAAGTTACCGTGTTCAGGAGATATCAAAATCCATGAGGTCGTCGGCGTCTTGGTCATCCTGGAGACTGTACAGTCCGAGTGACATTGCACCGCTGCAACTCCCCTCAGCAAGCTGCAATTGCATAGCGTTGGCTCGCACATACGCGAGTTTCTCAATCGTTCGAAGCTCCAATTTGTCACGAAGCACGCGCGGAGACACTCTTGTGTGGGAGAAGAGATCCGATGAGCTGGCAATGCACGCGGACATGGAGAAGACTCGGCAAGCTACAGCTTGCAGCTCCGGCCACTTCAAACCATCGAGGAGCCAGTACTGCAACGGGGACTTCTTGCGTTCCTTCAGCATTCGAAACACGAACGAGTCAGCGTTGCTGGTCTTCTGGTGCCGAGCAGCGATCTGGAAGTCCGTGTACTGCATATACAGAGCTTCAGTTTCTGTCTTGGTACGAGCGGTGCCATTAGCGTTAACTGAACTTAGCAATTTGTTCTCCACGTCGACTTTCAAGTCTGCTGGAAAGTCCTGGCCGACGAACACTGGATCCAGAAGATTGGCCAGCAAGTGCGCGGGTCCGAGCATATTTTCGTACTGTTGTCGCACCAGCGCCTGTAGCTGCACTTTTCCTCGGGAACTAGCAGTGGACTCGACGTAAACTGGCCTGTAAGCCGAGTGAAAGAAGGGTAAACCTCGGACAATGGCTGAGCACCACACTTGGCATCACAGCAAAATTCTTCCAGAAGCACATGCACAGGACGCAACACTTCGAGATACTTGCGTAGTTTTGCCAAGAAGTGTGGAGCACGCACGTGTTCGATGAGTTTTCTCTGCATTGGCGTGAAGTTCGCTAGGTCGTACATGTTTGATACCCCACCGGAGCCAATTCCATTAGACGTGACAGGAATGAGCTGGTGTAGCACGCCTTCTTTGTCCAAAAATGCCTCTGCTTGGATAATGGCGGTAAAGCCTTCTTCCACAGACAACACCCGCGTGGCTTTCACGTGCATTGCACTTTCACTGTTGCTGGACTTGCGATAATAAGACGGTTTGTTTGGTGGGAGGAATACCACCAAGTCTTTACACTCCAAGGCAAACTGCTGCAACTCCGGGAAGAACGGCGTTGTGGTGTTGCTGTCCACCCCAACTGCTGCACTAGGAACGAAAAAATGGTGCACCAGCGTAAGCAAAGCATCTTTCATGCATCCGTGGAAATAATTGGCAGGAAATAGTTGCTCCAGCGCCTGCCGCGCCTGCCTATTCTCCGGGGCGCTGCAGGTCATCACGCATCCCGTCACAGGACACGCAAGCGACTCGATCTTTCGCGCTACATCATGTGCTATCCACTGTGCATTGGTACTAATCTCCCCACCACTTGGAAGATGAACCGACTCCAAGAAAAATGGGTTTGTGCCTGCATTAAGCGAACTAGCCGTGTAGTCCACGACGTTCCTGCTCATAGATGACGCACCCAGCGACAGACAAACCGGAACCGGTTCGTTCGCGAGATATCGAGTCACTCGACGTTTTAAACTTGCATAGCATCGATCCAGTAGCACAGTCATCAGCGTTTTTTATCCGGCAAAACTATCTCCCGACTGCAAACTTGAAAGACTTGACTTAAATACGGACTTTCAACGTTTTGCTCTGCCAAAGTTTCCATCGGCAACGTTAGGAACAAGTGCATTGCCACACAATCCACCACCCTCGGTGGGTCTTTTATCATGGATTTAACTGCATTGTTGTCGTCCTTCAGTATTGACGTGGGGGTCACCATAACTGTGGAAACTTTGGGGGTCGTTGTGACGATGTCAACTGCATTTTGTGGTGTTCGCTGCTTTCCAGCCGCCGAATTCCCACTGCGAGACACTCGCTTGACGGATGCTTGTTTACGTTTCTCCAGCTCTGCCTTGAACCAAGCAGGGTGCTCGGAAGACGACAAGCCATCGAGATGTTGAAGGAATGGCGCGCATTTCATCAAATGACAGCGAGCTTGTTCCCATTTTTATGGTACCGAACGAGGTCGTGGCAGTGGCGACAGGTCGCCTCGCGTTGCTTGTATGGCTGGGACTCGGTGGTGAAGGACACCCAGAACACGGACGGACGGCGGCCACTGCGTTTTGGAGCAGCAGGGGATGCTGTGGGGAGAATCGCCGCAGTGTCCTTCATGTTGCGAGTTAAACCTGATTGTGGGCAGAGGATAAACCTAATTATGATCACTATTGTGAGGTGCCAAACCCTCGAAATAATGACCTCTGTTTATGACAATAACTACATTTTCTTTTTTAAAAGATAAAACTTGTTGCACGATTCAACTATAACGCCTCAGCCATATCTCACGAGATAAATACAACGAATCCGCGAGATGTGCGGTTAAAATCTCCGGGCGTGGTCAGCAAGCTTTAGGACAAATATCGGTATTATAGATGCACGCGCCCCAAGCGACGACCCATCAAGATGTTGACTCGATCCTGCAAGCGAACTCTGTCATATCACCATCGTTACCAAATCACCGAAGTCCCTACAAAGCCATACGTCTGCACTACCGATAAACCATCTAGCTCTCTCCTCGCTTGTGGAGACGCCATCGCCACGTCGGGGTCCGAAACGAAAGTACAAACACTTTTTATTAGGATAATCAGGGCTTCTGTGCACATATTAACCGGCATCACTGGCTCGGTTCTTCTCGACAATACTTGGCAGACAGGCCCTATCGGATATGTCACAATTATGCGACCTCCATATTAGATTCACTGGCAGCGAGGGTATCGCGTACGGAAGCGATTGTGTACTCCACATCTTCGGACGTAATATGCAAGTTCGTAACGGCACGAATCCGGTCGCCGCTCCAGTATCCGCCGAAAATGACGCTCTTCTCGTCGGCGACCTCTTTACCAGCGTGGCCGTGTCCATTTTGTATTCCGACGAGACCTTCCAAAAGAGCATATTCGTGTCCACATCGTCTGGATTCACTTCAATGCCCGGAATTGAGGCGAGACCCTCCGCCAGAGCCTTCGCGTTAGCGTGGTCGTCTGCAAGGCGCTCAAATTGGTTCTCTAGCGCGTACAGACCGGCTGCGGCGAGGAAGCCCGACTGACGCAGACCACCGCCAAGAGACTTGCGTAGACGATTCGCACGGTGGATGAATTCACCCGAACCGGCCAAGATGGAGCCCACGGGTGCTCCCAGACCCTTGCTGAGGCAGAACGACACGGTGTCAGCGCCTTGGACCAGATCTGCAAGAGGGACGCCCGACGCTACACTGGCATTCGCAAGTCGGGCGCCGTCCACATGCAGCCTCAGCTCGTGGTCGCGACAGAACTGCTCGACCTCACGAATGTATGACAGGGGAAGTACACGACCACCGCAGGTGTTGTGTGTGTTCTCGATCTCCACTAGAGTTGTCCGCGGGTAGTGGATGTCGTCGGCACGGACAGCGTTTGCCATGTCACTGAGCTTGATCGTACCGTCCGTCTGGTTGGGGAGAGTAGCGAGGCTCACACCCATGTATGCTAAATGTTCAAAAACACATTGCGCCACTTCAAGTTAGTTTCTGAGGTTTGGCAGACGGTTCATGGTGAAGATGATGCGTTCTTACCGGCGGCATTGGCGCCTTCGTAACAGAAGATATGCGACTTGTTGCCGCAGATGATCTCGTCGCCGCGATTGCAGTGTGTACCGATGGCGATGAGGTTGGACATTGTGCCACTGCAGAATGAATAAGAGGCATAGAAGAGTCAGCAACCTTGCAAAACAGTCTCTAAACAAAGGGGCAGTCGGCTGCTGACGTACGAGGGCACAAACATGGCGTCTTCCTTGCCGAGGAGGTCGGCCATGACCTTTGCAGTCGCTTGACCGTGGGGTCCATGCCGTACACATCGTCGCCCACCTGGGCGGCAGCAATGGCCTTGCGCATGCCAGGCGTCGGGCACGTGATCGTGTCGGACATGTAGTTAATTACGCGCTGTAGTTTCGTCATCGTCTTGACCTCTAGCAGGATAATCGGTAAGTGGGGCGATAATGTCGGCAATGCAAAGGCTGGATGGCTGGAGGCAAATGGACAGTCCCCTTGACAGTCGTCACACCATCAGTCGCTGAATGGCAGTTCACTTCGTGTCTTGTAGCGAAAGATTAGCATGCAGAGTTGCACTGGTCGCAAGGCTAAGCACCAGAATAGACAGTCGAAGCCCAGTTTCTGGTACTATTTGATGTGCCATTCGTGTGTTCCTGCAGCATCGTTCATTTGACATTCAGATATTACATACAAACGACAAGATAAACGTATCCGAGTATTCACAAGAATATTCACGTGGCGGGTCGTGTTGACGGATTTCAGTGGAGCCGGGCCTGAGGAATGTTCGTGTGGTGTTTGGGCTTCTGCATGAGATACCTCCATGATCAAGTTGCACTATTGCCGGTCGCGTCGCAGCTTTTTGTCTATCAAGGCCAATCAGTTTCCGGTACAGCACTCCGTCACCACGTCGTCATCATCACGGCACACGAAGCACGCGTTGCTTACCAGTCCGACGGTGTTGCAGCTGATCTCAGCTCAGTAGATTACGAACCGCCTCCACCGTGTACTCGACGTCCTCCGGAGTAATGTGTAAGTTGGTCACCACGCGGATGCGGTTACCGAACGCGTAGCCGGAGACGAGGATGCCCTTATCAGACTGCAGCTTGCCAACGAGCGTCGCCGCGTCCAACTTTGCATCAGGGGTCAGTGAGAAGAAGACAATGTTCGTGTCCACGGTATCAGGCTGTACGTCGACTCCACGGATCGTAGAGACCGTGAGCAAGGGTTTTGGCGTTCACATGGTCTTCAACAAGGCGATCGAACTGGTTTTCCAATGCGTATAGCCCTGCAGACGCGATGATACCGGCTTGACGCATGCCTCCACCAAGCGACTTCTGCAAACGCCTAGCGTGGTAGATGAAATCCTCCGATCCAGCCAAGATGGACCCTATAGGTGCACCAAGACCCTTACTCAGACATAACGAGACCGAGTCGGTGCCACTGACCAACTCCGCCATCGGAATCCCAGTCGCCACACTGGCATTCGCGAGTCGAGCTCCGTCCACATGAAGTCGAAGATCGTGCCCATGACAAAAGTCCTCAATCTCTCGAATGTACGAAATGGGCAGCACTCTTCCTCCACACGTATTCTGTGTGTTTTCCAGCGCTACCAAACTGGTGCGCGGATAGTGTGGATCATCGTCCCGAATGGCTCCAGCAATGTCTTCCAAAGACAGCGTTCCATCGGTTTGGTTTGGGATCGTATGCAGACTCACCCCCATGTGCGCTGCGACCGAAAAGTACAGCACAAACAACCCACAGATCAGTCAAAGTCGTGCAGTCGATAACGGATGCGTGGATAACTTACCACTGGCACCCCCGCCTTCGTACATGAAGATATGCGCCTTGTCTCCGCAAATGACCTCATCGCCTCGACGGCAATGCGTCCCAATTGCAATGAGGTTTGCCATGGTCCCACTGCAGCGAAATACATGGAAGGCGTTAGAGGTACGAAGATACACAAGCAAAATTGCACTTGAGGACAAAATTCCGTACGATGGCACATAGACAGCAGCCTGTTTACCCAGTCGTTCCGCCGCCACTTTCTCCAATCGATTCACGGACGGGTCAGCGCCATACACAGCGTCACCTACTTCGGCCGATGCAATCACTTTGCGCATAGCTGCATTAGGGCACGTCACCGTGTCGGACAAGAAATTCAGTACTCGCTGCAGCTTGGTCATCGTTCTCAACTTCTTTTGCCTTGATCTCAATATACTCCGAGCCGTTTCGAATGCAAGATTCGCTCTGGATGTGGACCACATTTTGTTTAGTTCACATCCCTCATAAATTTGTGGTCCACACAATCAACCAAGTTAATCCACGCCTCGAACAAAGCCAAATACCAACGAGCTAAGTTTGAAACAGTTACGTGGTTTGCTTCGAAGCACTTCGAAGCACTTTGAACCATACCAGTATGCACTTTAGCCCAAACCAGAAGGTTTTTATTGAAAGAAAATGCTCAATTGGCCACCGCACGAAAGTCGCCTCTTTTTGAGCAAACAATCGGACCCTGATTTGTGCCAAGCGCCCGCATTTGTCGTCTTCTTGGTCTCATCTGCCTTCACGCTTTCGATAAGCAACATAAACCCCGGCGATTCCAACCCAGCACACCACTCTGCATACGAATCGAATATGTGTCGCGTGTCATCGGTAGTTGTGCTTGAGTAGTCGCCCATTTTAAAGCAATAAGTCACAAGAATACTAAGCAGCACCACTATGGTACCGACTTCACCCTGCACAGCTTGAATGGCAAGCTCATAGCATGCCAGGGCTCCACGACCTCCATGGCCTCCATTCTGGGTATTCGTAGCACTAAAAAATTCATTACTAAACTTCTTGCACGCCGCCAATTATTTCGGTGCATCACTCCACTCTATTAATTCCTTGGGCTGCTCAACTCGAATGCCCTCGGACATATTTTGTCTCCCTTTGTAGTACGGCTCAAACACGACGATCGTTGTCTCTTCGAGAACCGACTTGCCAGAGCCCGTTGCCGTTCATGTGGCGAGAGATCAGGATCCGCGAGCCCGCAGGTGCCAATCTCCACCAAATGCCCCGTACACGTCCTCAAGCAACAGCGACGATGAGGAGATTCCGAAGAACGCGTCGTCTACTGCCACCCAGTCACAGAGATACCAGCCACGGTGAGTAGTGTCGATCTCCAATTCTTTGGCTACCATGGGCTTTAGAGACTGGAGCGACCTCACCTCATTAGACTTGGTGTTTGTATTGGAAAAGCTAAATTGTACTGCATCTGGATTGAGTTTTTCCCATTACATTTCTTCGGCAAAGACGCCTCCGACACAAACAACCCTTGGCGCGAGCCTCTCTGAAGAGTTTATGAGTCCTTCCTGAGTGGGGGATTGCTGTGCTCTCTCTTCATAGTCCCCCACTTTACTCATGGCGCCTTGCAGCAACTTGGCCTGCTCTAATTCGGGCAGAGTCGCCAAGTACTCCATCATCTTGGTCGGGTCGAAACCCGTCGGGAGCGAGAACGACATGGAGATCACGAAGAAGGAGGTGCTGTTTTCTGTGGTCTTCCTGGCGCTTTTGACACTGAACAAAGATACTACAGTCTCAAAATACTGCTGCAAATACACGAAAAATATTTACCTATTAGTTATACAATTGGCACAACAGTGGCATGCCATGCCTCGGACAGCAGAGCTGCATGACGGCAAAGACAATGATGAACTGTCTGTCGAGTAGTAAGATGGTATATTTTCTAGAAGAACTTGCTGCCTAATAATACACGTTAGCAAATGGTCATCAAGTATCCTTGGGCTCCTAGGGCACTTGACGTTACTTGTACATCGAAGGAAGCACTTTCTTCCGATTCTTCTCCGCGCTACGAAAAATAGAGAAACTGACGGGTCCCGTCCGTCTTCAACAGACACTAGGGCCGACGTCACGACACGCTCATTGCTCCAAGTCTTCTAATGGCGGACACTGCTTGCCATCTTCATGTCGCCTAGGAACTACCAGGCGCTGTTATCGTCGTTGAAGCCGCCACCACGAGAGCCGCCGCTTCGGCTGCCACCACTGTAGCCGCCGCCACCGCCACCGTAGCCGCCGCCACCGAAGCCGCCGCCACCACCGCCTCCACCGCTGTAGCCTCCACGGCTGCCACCACCACCGCGATCCTCACTACGGAAATCACGAGCACCGAAGCGCGAGCCGCTACGGCCTCCACGGCCACCACGGCCACCACGGCCACCGCCGCCACCACCACGGAAACCACTGTTAGCCATCTGGTCCAGGAACGCCGGAACCTCCTGGCCGTTCTCCGCCATCAACTCGTACATTTCGCGTGCGATGTTACGGTTCTTATCGTTCATCATGGACAATGCGTAACCAATGTTACCCACACGGCCGGTACGACCGATACGGTGCACGTAGTCATCAATGTTGTTGGGCAGGTCGAAGTTGATCACCTGAGTCACACCATCGATATCAAGACCACGGGCAGCAACGTCCGTTGCCACAAGCACGGGCGTACGGCCCGACTTAAAGCTAGCCAGAGCGGCCTCACGCTCGCGCTGCGAGCGATCGCCGTGAATTGACGTGGCCGGGAAACCCTCGCGGCACAACATGTCCTCCAGGAAATCGGCACCACGTTTCGTCTCCACGAACACCAGAATCAGACCGTCCTGCACCTGGTTGAGGAAACGCACCAGGTAGTCCTCCTTGTCGTACTGCTCAATGTATTCCACAGTCTGCTTGACATCCTTTGACGCCGAACCCACACGGCCAACCGTCAAGAAAATGTAGTCGCGCAGGAAGTCGGAAGCCAATCGCTGAATCTCGCGCGGGAACGTAGCACTAAACATGAACGTCTGACGCTCACGGGGCATGTCCTCCTGCTCGACAATGCGACGGATCTGCGGCTCAAAACCCATATCCAGCATACGATCAGCCTCATCCAGAATCAGGAAACGGATGCACGACAGCGAAATACGTCCACGCTCCATCAGGTCCACAAGACGACCAGGGGTGGCCACCAGCATATCGCAACCACGCTCGAGCTCACGCAGCTGGCGGCCGACCTCGGCGCCACCGTAGATAACCACAGGGGCAATACCCGTGCAGTAGCAAAACTTCTTGGCTTCATCGTAAATCTGCGACGCCAACTCACGCGTCGGCGCCAAAATCAAGGCAGCCGGGAAAATCTTCCGCGAGCGGCCGTGACCGACATCCGGGGGCGGGGTGCCGCCAACACGCAGCATAGCCGCCAGAGTGGGGAACAGGAACCCACCCGTCTTACCGGAACCCGTCTGGGCACAAGCCATCATATCACGACCCTGCAGACCGATGGGGATCGAGTATTTCTGCACGGGGTGGGCTTGCTGTACTTGCACAGCTCAAGTTGCGAATGACCTCTGGACCGAGTTCCTCCTCTGCGAACTCCGACACTGGGTCGGGAACATTCTCTCCGCTCGTCTCTACTGGGATATCATCGTACTTGTCAAAGTTAATTCCCGAAGACTTGGCGTCTCCGAACAGCTCCTGCTCCAGACGCTCGTTGGCACGAGTGTCTCCATGGTATCCAAGCTCGTTAATGCGCATGCCGCCGCCACGGCCGTAGCCGCCGCCGCCACTGTAACCACCGCCGCCGCCGCCGCCGTAACCTCCGCGACGGTCATCGCGACGGTCATCACGACGGTCCGACTCAAAGCCAGACCACCGGGAGTTCTGCGCACGTGGGGGCCGTCTCCACGCTCGCGAGATCCGCTGCGGTCTCCATAGCCACGCTCGCGGGAGCCTCCACGCGAGTAACCTCCACCACCTCCGCCATAACCTCCGCGACGGTCTTCAAAGCGGTCGTCATTGCGGCCTTCACTGCGGCCTTCACTGCGGCCTTCACTGCGGCCGCCTCCGCTTCCGCCTCCACCGCGCATATGAGGCGGTACGTATGTAGATCTCCCTGTGATATAATATCTATGTTAATATTAAGATACGTTAAGCATGGAATCTGTTGAAGAACGCACCTCCTTCTGCCATATTTGTTGGTCCTTCTCTCTTCTCTTGGCCTTGTTCCCTTGTGGTCTCACAAAAGTGAATGAACCACACCCACCCATCGCTAAACCAATGGTTTCACATGACGGAGACGATTGGCTAAAAAGACGGTATTTTAACCAATTGATGAATTAAACATGCAAATGGCTACATGTCTTCTCCAAATTTGAACCAATTATAGCACGTTTGACATGTCGCTTACCGTAATAATTACGATTTTCAAATAAGTTGCGATTTTTAAGATCCAGATGGCTTCACTGTATGCCACGTACCCTCTCGCTGGCCTACCACGCGGCATTCGAACGAATGGCTTTCTGACTCTGCTCTCTTTCGCGGCATTCGAATGGCTTTCGGACTCTGCTCTCTTTCGTGCCATCCAACGACCACAAACTGCTGCCATCATCTGGCTGGTATCTACTGGCGGCGCCTCCTGGCAGTATCTATTGCAATCTACATTTCAGCATGACGAAACGACCTGCTATTGATAGTGCTGCTGCATTTTACAGCCCTCCTCATCGCTCCATTGGCGTACAGGTGTGACAAAGTCACTGCTTGGCAATGGACCTATCAAGTAACCAGTACGTTCATGAAGAAACAACAGCGAGCCAACGAGGGTCGGCGCGTGGTGGTGGGCGGAAATCACACTCGAGGTGCTGCTGAATGCCACGAAGCTCAGTGTTGGCAAGAAAGAGCATCTATCGCACTACCTTAAGCGGATCACACACTTGGCGTTGAATGGAGATGTCAGCAAAATCTTGGACAAAGGAGGCAATGCCGATGGAGCTATCCGCAAGATCCAGAACTTGCACCACTGCCCCAATCTGAAGGTGCTCTATCTCTACGACAACGAGATCGAGACGATCGAGAACCTGGACGTGGTGCCACAGCTCACGCAACTGCATCTGCAGGGCAATTGTCTGCATCGAATGCAAAATTTGAAGCCGCTGAAGCTCCTGGAAAAGATTTATCTTGAGAAAAATGCCATCTCACGGCTTGAAGGACTTCATGATTGTCTCCGCCTGCAGGAACTCCATCTGGCTAACCAGGCCGTGCCCTTAGATTTGGAGTTCTCGTTTGAAGAGGAAACGATGTGGGCCTTGGCGGTAAGCTCCTTGCTGAGTAAGATAGTTAGCCTTTACGGTTGCTGACATTTCGCCACACACGCTTACCTAATTTGTGCCCTTAGCGGTCGTTGCGAACACTGGACCTTTCCAATTGTCGTGTGACCACCACCAAGCCGTTGACTTTGCTCCGCAGTCTAGAACAGCTAGACCTTTCAAAGAACCTCATCAGCGACTTGGAGGGAGTTTTTGCTCTTGTTGGCGGGGTCACTTCGCTAGTTGAGTTAGACCTGCGTGGTAATCCAGTCACGGCAACCGCAAAATATCGAGAGAAGACCATCACCTTCTCGTCTGCACGCTTGGGTGAGCAACCTCTCCACACTTTCCTGTGTACAAACTCTCACTAAATTGCCGTCAATTCTGCAGCCTTGCTGGACAAGAAGGACATTGATCCAAACCAGCGCCGCATGATGCAGTCGCATTTAGCACACAAGTACAGGTGCGGATGAATGCACAGCAAATGTTGTGTTTGGGCAAGTTGAAAAGTAATCTTGCCTGTCTATAGAAAGCGTCTCGAGCCGGCAGGCTCAACCTCTCGACGTTCAAGTCCATCTTCAAGCGAAGGAATTCGAAGCAACATCAATGGACCTGGCGAGACGAAGAGACTGCTAAAGCACGGTGCGACCGTGCACCAGCTGCGCAGTATGCAGTTATCGACTGCACACGCGAAATTCCAGGGAGGAAGCGAGGTGCTAGGCATTGCTGGTGCCTCCTGTAGCCCTAGTAGCACAGCTCTTGTGAAAGCATCCAGCAGCGACAGCAGATACAACTAAGGTATCCATAGCAGGAAAGACCACAAACCAAACATGATAACACCATAAGACGAAGAAATGAAAGCTCGTGTTTTCACTTGACTTAGTTCTTCTTCACAAGGCCATACGCCAGTACTGAGGCAACACCGACAACGGTTCCCACAGCCAGACCCAACATAACCTGCTGCTGGTCCTTCGAGAGCGTACAGGTGGGTTTCTTCTTGGTAAACTGTGGGGTTGCACGCGGGTTCTCAAGGAACTGGGCGATCAGCACGGCGTTCAGCGCAGCACCGCGCAGCAGCTGGTCGCCAGACACGAACAGCTCCAGGCCGTGGTCGCCAAAGACCAGGCTCTTGCGCAGCCGTCCAGCTTCGATGTTGAACTTCTTGGTGGCATTCTTGGGCATGGGGTACAGCAGCTTCTCCGGTTCGTCGACCAGATCCACGCCGTCAGCCTGCGCCAGAATTTCACGGGCACGGGCAATGCTCACAGGCTTCACCGTCTCAATGGAAAGTGCCTCGGAGTGAGCACGCATGATGGGGATACGAGCAGCCGTGCAGCTGACAGCGAGGTCGGGCTCGCCGAAAATCTTGCGCGTCTCCCACGTGACCTTCATCTCCTCCTTGGTGTAGCCGTTCTCCTGGAACTTGTCGATGTGCGGGATCAGGTTGAACGGGAGCGGGTACGCGAACTCCTTATTGGTCACAGGCTTGTTCTCCAGGAAGGCCACAGCTCCGTCGTGCAACTCTTGCATGCCGGCGGCGCCAGCACCACTGGCAGCCTGGTACGTCGATACGATGAGCTTCTTGATGCCAAACTCACAGTGCAGAGGCCACAGAGCCATGGCAGCAATGGCCGTTGTGCAGTTAGGGTTGGCAATGAGCTTCTCCTGCTTCTTCAGCAGTACGTTGCCGTTGATCTCCGGGATCACAAGGGGGTCTCCGGGTCACGGCGGAAGGCCGACGAGTTGTCGATGACCACCGGGCCATTGGGCACAGCCGCCAGTTCCTTGGCGTATTGCAGAGAAAGTCTCCAGACACAGCCAGGAAAACATAGTCCAGTTTAGCTGCCTTCTCCACGGAGAACAGAGCGATCGTCACCTCTCCGTACGGAGTCGACACCTTCTTGCCGGCAGAGCGAGAGGATGCGAACAGAACCAGCTCCTTGACTGGGAACTGGAGCTCCGACAGCACCGAGATGATCTCGATGCCTACAGCACCCGTAGCGCCGCAAATGCCCACCGTCTTGCCGCTTGGAGTCGTCATGTCTTGCTTACTTCAGGAATGTCAATCGAGGTTGCTCCACTTGGTGGCAGGAAATAAATGGTCGGCTGGTTGCTCAAACAGTTCTTGTGGCGGATAAAGCACTCAGATATAAGGGTAAAACACAGTTTACGGTATGATGAATTTACCTTTATATCGGGGTGAAGCTTTATCGAAATCGTACTTAGATAAAACTTGGACATTGGTGTACGTTACACAAGTAACAACCTCAAATCTATCACGTCGCTTTCACGTCGGGATCTTTGACAGACGCCAACGCTGGAGCTCATTTAACAGAACTCCCTCCCCCTTGAAGATGCTCGCTGTTCGCTCTACAATGCTTGGTGCCAGTCGCGTTGGCGGCCTCGCCACGCGGGCTCTGTCCTCTGCCAAGGAGCCGCTGGTGCTCGTCGAGAAGAAGGACAAATACGCGGTCGTGCGACTGAACCGCCCGCCCGTCAACTCCCTCAGCACGGCGGTAACCTTTATTTTGTATCTAACCTGTTTTCTGTTCGTGTTAATTCTGACGTTTTTTAACCTACGTTTTAGCTAATTCAAGAGCTGGACGCGACTATCAAGAAGCTTGAAGACGACAAAAGTATGCGGTATGATCTCCCTCTTTTGCCATAACCATCATTATCTTGTACCTAATTGAAGTTGAACTTATTTAAATTCTCTAAACTGCTTTAGAGGCATGATCTTGGCTTCATCTAACCAAAAGATTTTTTCCGCGGGGCTGGATATTATGGAAATGTATCAACCTCAACCTGCCAAGATCACCAAGTTCTGGACAGCGCTGCAGGACCTTTATCTGCGTCTGTATACGACGCGTCTGGCTGCTGTAGCTGCCATTGAAGGCCACAGTCCAGCGGGTGGCTGTCTACTGGCCATGTGCTGCGACTACCGCATCATGACCAGTGGCAAACCCATGATTGGCCTAAACGAGACCCAATTGGGCATCGTGGCTCCGACCTGGTTCCGTGACACGTTTGTCAACACGATTGGCCACAGGGAGGCCGAGAAGATGCTAGGACTGGGGCTACAGGTGGATGCAACCAAAGCTAAAGCCATTGGCCTGGTTGACGAAGCAGTGGCGCTCGAAGAAGTTTTCCCTCGTGCTGAAACTGCAATGGGAAAATGGCTGGCAATTCCAGGTATTTTGTAGATAGCTATTGTTTTTCAACTTTTGTTGTTGCTGACTAGGTTTGTTTCGTGACGTTTTAGACATGGCACGTGTCAAGACCAAGCAGTTGATGCGCCAGGAAACTGCTAACCGACTGATTGCCATCCGTCAACAAGACTTGAAGCCTTCACGGACTTTGCGCAGACCGACAAAGTGCAGAAGTCGCTCGGCATGTACCTCGCCTCCCTCAAGAAAAAGTAATTTCTTGTACTGCGAGAAACAGGATGCAATGGTCATCACGCTCAACAAGCATATTTGCAGCCCATGAATATGAACTTTTATCGCTCTTAAGAGTCACCACATCTTGCGTAAAGTATTTATCGTGGGGACTCTTGAACCGGCGAGTGCCGTCGAAGAGTTCTGGGGTCTCGAGGTCTCGATGAAGAGAGCGTCCTTGGTCAGCATTGCGATCTGTTGCTGGCGCTCTGCTTGGGCCGTATCCTCAGTTGCCAGCTCTTCCGCCTTGGTAGCTTCATCCGCCTGCGCCATAGGCACCAGCAGTACCGCCAACAGCGCCACAACCGTCCTGGCCTTCATTCGTTTTGGTCGCTTCTAGGCGACTGGCTCAGTTAACGCCTTCAACTTCTAGTCTAGGCGACGGTCTTCGACGCTATATTTCGTGAACAATAAATCAGTAAATACTAGAGTATCCACAAAATGAGCACTCGGTTTCAATGTGAGACCATGTGCACATTGGGAAGGATACTGAAGAGCGGACGGGGTACCAAATTGCATTCCTCGATATTGGACACATGTCCAAGAAATCGATGCTGCCGCCTTTGAAACCGATCTACTTGGTCATCTATTACGACGGTGTCGTTTTCGCCATTAAACATAGTAATATTGCTGTCGAAGATACTTAGCGGCAGCGATCAATTTGGCCCCCAGTGTAGGGCTAGCTGCTATGTTCCGTGCGTATTGCTCTTCAGACTAATCGGCTTCACCTTGACTTGTCCAGGCTTGGGCAAAGTGTACCCGTTATTGTCTATGCGAGTCAACGGAAGGTGAGAGCGGTGGTGCCGACGGCTGAGCGTCTCCCGCGGCTGCGATGAACTGTGCCATACTCTGCTCTACGACTATCGAGGCCTCCGCTGTCTCCTTCACATGATCGGCCATATCTGCCCAGCGCACGCGGACTAGCGCCAACGAGTAGTTGCTGACCTTGAAAAGCTCCATACTCAACATATCCACCCACAACGCAGGAAAACCGTAACCCATAGTGATGCCTCCAGCGTAGGCAACCGGCAGGTTGGTGAACCACGTGCCGATGGCGCTGACCCAAAATACCGTGTGGATTTGACTGGAGGCAGGATTGCAGTCAGACAACAATGTTAGAGATGTAGATTTTTACAGTGGTGAAGGGTATTAAAGCGGACTACGGACCTCATCCCGGTGAGGGCTCCAGTGCCGAGAACCTCTATAGTTTCAAAGCTGCATGCCACAACGAAGACGGCAAAACGAGTTTGCACGTCGTGAGAAGATCCTGATCTGTCGTGTAGAGCGAGATGATGTGCTGGTCCATGACACTCGTGACGACTGCGATCACGGCCACCATAACTCCCGTGTAGAGGAACCCCAAAGCGGTAATGCGGCGAGCCAGATCCGGCTTGCCAGCGCCCAGGTTGTTCGCGACGCGAGCCTGCGTGGCACAACATATACCCCCAGAAAAGCGCCCAAACTCGTCCTCATAATCCTGAACTGACAGCATTGGCAGCAATGGCACGGGCACCCATCGTAGCTACCACCATCGCCACCAATGCGTTGGCCACATTGGATACGAAACTGTTGCCAGCAATTGGTTCGGCTACCTTGATAAAAGTACGGAGGCGAGAAAGAGTGAGTGCACGGAAATCCCAACCATTCCAGGCTCGACGGTGATATCCTTTCAGCAGAATGGTGTAGCAAAAAGTGCGATCGGCTGGAACCAGCACGCCACGACAGTAGCAATCGGTAACTCAATGAAGCATAAACTGCGCCAAAAACTAATGCCGTAGATAAGTACGTAATTGCTACCTACAACCACGAAGATGGAGGCAAACCCCACAACGGTCGTGGGCAGCAAGACCCCAACGGATTGCAAATATTGTCTAAAGGGGAAGAGTATTAAAGCAGCCACACAAATTAGTTGATACTGGAGCAGCAACGCATTTACACCCACTTCAACTGAATGTAGCCATCTTTCCTGAAATGGTGTACTCCCATTTATTTTTAAAAATGTGGGCCACATTTCCCAAGAAGCTTAATTTAGATTTTTATATCATTTACAAATATCAAGTACAACAATTGTTTACTCCGCTCCAGTCAAAGAATTTCGTCACACCAAATGGAGCACTTGACGCCCAAGATGGAGGTGTTGACGCATTCTGCTGACGCCCGCGGGGACCTCCGCGTGTTCTCACCGACTCTTCAATGTCTCTGAGCTTCTCTGTCCCTGCCTCTTTCTTACGATCTCGTCAAACAGTCTCCACAGCCGTCAATAGCCAACAGAGTACTATTTCATCCTTTTCGACGACGCAAATTGAATTAAATACACAAAATAGTGCTGAAATCGGATCAAATGACGTGGACGCATCATGGGAAGAGCGCGACTGGGAGACTGAAGACCTTCACGACACAACTGAAGATGACCAAAAGCAGGATAAATTACAGGAGGCTGAGGACTGGGAGCAGGAAACGGCCCCAGAACTACCTGATGATTTTCCCAGACTTATTGTGAATTTGACAAGAGTGCAGCAACAACATTTTCCTTCAGAAGGAGAAGAAACTGATGAAGATATGATGGAAGTTTTCCAAAGAGTCAAGAACACTTTGCATCAGCATTTTTCACAATTAGCTGAAGTGCTCTTTCAACAGAGTACGTCTAGTCTTTATTGGCTATTTATTTTATTTACTTTTTAAAACTAAAAACTGACCTACATTTTGCGCTTTTATTGTGGTTGTGGTGGTGTAGAGTCCTGTTTCCATTGCACGTACGGGTCTTCCCGCGCGATGATGGACGGACTGCATGCGGCGTATCCTGAAGATACATTTGCTATGGTGGATTATCCAACGGTCATTGATGATGTTCCACTGCATGAGTACCTGCATACGTTGTCGTATCCGTCGCAGTGGAATAGTGTTGAGTACTTGAAGGATTGTCTGCGTCGGTGCTCTCGAGATATTAAATGGAAAACTCAGATTATCACGGAGTTGGAAATATTGGCCGAGCAGGAGCATGCACAGTACTCGGAGCAACAACAAAATCTGAGTGATGAGATTGATGAGGTACGTCGGGTTTGAGGCATTGTTAGTATATGACAGGCTGACATCAGTTCTTTGTGTTTTGGATCAGCTGACTCGCCTACGTGACTCCTTTCGCGAGAAACTCGAGAAGATTGCTAAGCAGGAGGGCAAGAAAAATGGCGAATACTTGATGCTGCGCAAACTGGAGGATATCGAGAACCGGTTGATGACGCTCTTGGATAGTTATCTGAAAGAACCAGAACTGGAAGAAGAGGAGTGCTACGGCGCTTTTGGCAATCCGAATGGGGAGACTGGTCCCAGTACTAACATGAATGTGTTGGATATGGTGATCGCCATGATATTCGGTCGCTTGCCTCGTGATTTTAGCCAGAAGACCACTTCAGAGGAGCATTTCCAGATGCTTTTCGACCACCATATTCACATTTTACGATTGTGGAAGAAAGACTTCGGACGTCTTCCGTCGAAAAAGCGAGTTGCAGCGCCTCGTGCTGATGGTTCTGATGCTGCTAGTCTGCATGAATCATCGTGTGAGGAGATTGGCGTCCCAAATATTTCCGATGGCGAGGAATTGGATGAACAGCCTGACACTTTCTCAAGGTATTGTCAAGTGGAGGACAATGATGACAGCGGTGATGAAGGGGCATCGCCCTTGACGGTAGATGATTGGGAAACTGTGGATATCAAGGATAGTAATCATACCGATGACGGTTCAATAACCATTGGGGCCCAAAATGACGATTCAGACGGCTATGGGGCCGATTTTGATAGTGACGAGAGCGAAGATGAGGACGCGGCTGCTGCTGCTGCTGTTGCGACCAAATTGAAGAAACAAGAGCTTGAAGAAGTAAAATCTAGTGATTTGACAAAATCTGCTGCTCCTGCTCCTGCTCCTGCTCGCCCGCGACGGAGACGCGTCAAGCGTGCTAAAAGATCAAAACGACTGGAGAAGCTGAAGACAAAGCGACGTGAGAGCGACGAAGAGCGAGATACTGTGGCATTCCAGCCTTTGCATGCACAGGAGCGGTCGGTCTGCTTCGCCTTGCCAAAGAAAATGAAATGTTTTGAAGAGCTAAGATGTAGCGACCGTGTCGTATAGTATTACAAAGGAATGCGTTCGCCCGAAGTGGATGCAGCGAAATACTCGATGGTCGTATGTGTTCAGGCTCGTGATGACCGCACCCTGACTCGTGGCTTCTTATTCCTTTCATAGATGTCGACTGGAAACTGGGCTATCAGCCTTTGAGTGACAACGGGCATGCTCCAGAGTTTGAGGATCACACGATGATAGTGGATCTTTGGTTCTATGGCAATTAGCGATGCATCTGCAGCGGCGTCATTGTTACCTGACACTTCGGGTGTCTTAGCACGGCTTGTTTTGAACACTCGTTGGCACTGACTTCACCGCATTGGTAGCCGCCGTGCGAACACTTTGAATGCCTAACGATGGTGTAGGTGAATTTCTCGCCGGTAATTTTGCGGGATTCGTGCGCTGCAGTGGTGGTGGGCGGTGCGTTGCTGCTGGTACTTTTGCTAGCCTCGCGGTATTGACACAGTCCTCAGTGCCCATATTACCCGTTCTCGGTTAGCGTTGTTTTGGTTCTTTGAAGCGTATCGGTAATTCACTTGATAGAGTCGCATAAGGGATTCTTACGCAGTTGGCCGCTGCGATGGACCTGGATGCATCAGGTCTTCTGTTAAGTATCGTTTGCTTTCCTTGATGCAACCAAATAGTATGCCAGTAACATTGGTGCACCTATGGAGAAGAATGTTGAACGTGTTGCACACATACAAGAAGGCATCGCAGCCAAACTTGCCTGTAACTACACTTTCCACAGTGATCCCGTGATTCGTGCCGTCAAATTGAAGTTGCGGTAGACTGCTCTAGACTCTTACTAACATGGAATACTACCGTTGCGTGTGGTTACTGAATTCTTGGACGGTGCCGGTGATCCTCGTGAACGAGTTCCCAGAGAAATCGGTCGTGGCAAGAGGAAAAGCGAATTGCTGTGTGTTGAGTTTCCCCAGTTTTTGATGGAACTGGGGTTCACTCTCCTGAAACTTTCAGGAAGCGCAAAAGCGATGATCAAATTGTGGCATTTGATTGGAACTAGATGACGCCTCCAGTGCAGCAGAATATTCGAGTGACTCGGAGCCATATAGTGTTGCGTCCATTCATCGCACGCGAACAACGCGAGCATCTCGACGTCGATGGACGAAAGCACAGTCGACGATTATAGGTGCACTGCCCCCCTCCGAACTGGAGCGGACGACAGTATTATATACCGGCACATAATATCGGTAGTTTCTTTCTTAGCATTGTTTATCAAGGAGAATAAGGATAAACCTTCCCCAGCAACAGTCGGCATTAACTACGACGTAACCTCTCGATATCGGCAGAGCCCAATGTGCATTGTATAAATTTGTGGTCACGTGTCTTACGCGCATTGTTGAATCGTTGCTGTGGAATCCCGACGATGCTAATAAGCTTTGGCTGTTTGCGGATCGCTTGAGGCTGGAACTTAACTATCATGTTATTGAGAATCCAAATCAAGAATGGCCGCAGCCAAGCGACAATTCACTCTTTATCTACTGCATTCCAATTGAGGGATCTATATAAAAATTCAGTCGGAACTGCAGAAACGATTCGGTATAATGGCGAACGAAGCAGGTGGCAGTTGGTGGCTGTATCCGGTGAGCTCGCAGATCTCCGACTCAGTATCACCCTGCGGTCGTTTCCTCACCAGTACAAACAAATGCTTTGTGACCAATATGGCGGGACCGCTCATCTGGATCGCCAGCCTGTTCGCTGTGTGCGACTTCGCGCAATTTCGCGTGTTCTGCGACGAAAGTAGCCAGCAGCTGGTTAAATTCGACCTGAGCGCCTCGGCGGCGACGAAGGAAATACGTAAGGTGTTGACACACATTATGTTGAGTACCGTTCACAACGGCAGCGACATCGTATCCACCCTGAGCCAGCCAGTGGTGGGCAGCTCCTTGACTTCGTCCTCGTCTGACACATGGAAGGAGATACAACTGACTAGGGAGCGTTCTTTTGCTGAAAAAGTGTTCGAAAATGCATTTGACGTGAGTGACCCGCAGCGTTGTATGCACTTATGCTGTCTGGCGCACTATTTCCTTGATCAAGTGTCTTCTGCGAATTACTCCAGCATGTGCTTTCCGCACGTAAGCGATGCGATGGAGGCCAAGTCCATCCTCAGCTTTAAGCGGATGGAAGCATTCGCTAAGCTATTGGTTAAACGATTGTCGGCCACCAAGATTGAGCTGCAAGACACAGCCGTAATGAATGATCTGAATCAAATACTGGACCAGGACGGCTTCAAAGTGCAGCTGTTAGGACGCAGCTTCTTTCATACACATATCATGCATCTTATAACCGCATGGAAATATTCTCATCAATATGAGAGTAGTATAAACCAGAACAATACATATTTTTTTCACAACATCTAACCATCACCAAACCCTTATTACGCACATTACATCCTCTGAATTTCAATCAAAAAGTATCTCATCAGAATACATCTCTGAGATTAATTTAAGGGAAATGTCAATATGTGTATATTAAGTACAATTAATGCCAAATTAGGTATGAGTGGTAGCAACAAGTGACCATCACTCTCAAATTTAAATACCTAAAAAATACGTCAAAGAGACAGGAATGAATTTCAAAATGAATTGGGTTATAGAAACTTCTCTGTCAGTTCTGCATTTGTCAAAGATGCAGAAAGTGTGGTTCCAGCTCGTTGATGTGGACGGCAACGACCTGTCGTCGGCCTTCTACGTGAAGATCGAGAACGATGAAGATATTGTTGGCTTCCTAAAGGATGTGAAGAAAGATTATACCAACAAATTAACACACGTCGATGCAGGGGACCTCATTGTCTATGCCAACCGAGCGACATTTAATACCGTGAGTCGACAGCCACTCGAAGAAGATTCGCTGATTGAAACGCGTGGTGGGTAAAAAAAAGGATGCGCTTATTGTGGTTGTGCCGATGCAAGCGCAGCAAAACATGGAAAGGGACGCGAAAAAGCAGAAAGTAGAAGAAACACCAGATATCTGGATGAAGGTGCTAGCAGACGAGCGAGTGGATATCCTACCATTGGATCGTGAAGCGTTGCAACTCCATCTAGAACGCGAGCTTCGTGAAAAAATCCCCATTGCTGAGAAGGATGCCATGTGGGTTTCTAGCTTGGACACGAAAGGACTTTGTACTACGACGTTTAAGAAGCTCTTTGTGGAACAGAACCATGTCACATCGCCGCCTACAACGCGAATCGTGTGGAGTACTCTATACCCAAGGACGTCTGGCTCGGAGAATGCAACTGAAGATACTTATCATTCCTTTTGGGATGATCACATTGCGAACGTGTTGCGAGAGGTATCAAGTGGAACATTTCGCCGCAACTCGAATGAGTCTACTTCCACTGGCCTCTGCCGACCGAATTTGTGCTTTTATTACGCCAAGAAAAATGTGTGCGTGTTTCGGGGAAGAGAAAGCGTGTGGCAACATGGGAGTTCCCTCCACGAATTGTGCGCGAAATTGATCTGGAGATATGACAATGCACCATACGTGTTTGGGTACGCTGCTGTCGGATTTGAAGTGTGTTTGGTCACGATTCGAAAGGATAGTAACACCGCTAAGCCGCGTAGTGCGAAAGTAGAGGTGATTGAGCAGTTCGATTTGAGTGAGCTCAATGGTCGGTTTTCGTTTTTGCTGGCGTTGTTGAACCTGTCGACTCTCTTCCGATCGGTAGTAGATCTTATTCAACAGCCATTCAGTGTTCCCTGAGTATAGTGTTATTGTCAGAGCCAATGGTGTGAAGATTTCGTTTGCAGAGGACAGTGTGAAGAAAGAGTATCCGTCAGACATGCCAAGTAACACCATCATTAACAACTTGAAAACTCTTCACAGTCAGATGAAGACTCATTCGGTGCCCAACGTTGTGGTCTTGAAGTCGTCAGATCTGAAGAAGAAACACGTTGTGCTAGCACCCGTTGGCCTCATAGCACCTCCCACGGACGTCAAGCAGCTTGTGACGGCGTTACATGATATTCTCACGGCCTTGGTCGCGTTGCACAAACTCGGGTTGATGCATCGCGATTTACGGTGGGAAAATGTGTTGAAGTACCAACATGATCGCAACGAGTGGTTTCTCATTGACTTTGACGATGGTGCTTCGGCTCCAGCGAAACAAGGAGCACTGCACTTGGACCCGAAGTCACATGCTCCGGAGATTGCATCATTGCATTCAGTCAAGGTGGATATTTGGAGTGTGGGCTATCTTTTACGAACAGCGACTGTGTCAAATTTTCCACCCCAGCTCGAGGCAATTCAGGAGCAGTGTTTGCAGCAAAATCCAACGAAAAGACCGTCCGCGGCATCTCTTCTCAAGGCATTGCAGAAGATAGTAGTGATGGAGTCGACCATCTCAGAATCTTGGAGATAATGCGATTGTCAACTATTTCACACGTAACTTTAGTTGGCACGTTGGTGAGATGCGGTATACATTATTCTCACTGCAAATAAAGATATGCTCGTATTCTCTGTTTCACGTCCGATCGTTAGAGATCGTCATATTTGATGCTGAAGCCGTGAAGAATGTTGTGGATCCAGTGTACAAAGAGCCAACGAATGCGATGGTCACGACTGCCATAGTCTAGATAAAAGTACTAAGTGTCAAGCAGTACGGAGCGGAAGTTCCACTCGTTGTCAACGAGGTAAAGTCGAAGCCCAAGGTATTTTATGTTGCAGATCTTTAAACTCCAAAAGTCAGTGACGATGCTGAATGAGTTGGACTGATGCACACGGTTTTATCAGAGAAATATCACGGCGTTTTGTTTTATGTAGATATGCAGTCTTGTGATAGAATGCGTTACAGATCTAGCATGAAGGAATTGCCATGTCTTCCTTCACCGTTTTTTGTTCAGAGTTTATGTTATCTCATACTTGACTAAGCAGGAAGGAAAGGTCTCCAGCTAATTCAAGCTGATTCAAAATCCTGAACGGCATTCTTCACGGCAATCGGAATACGCATATCAATAGCTTGTAGAACGACAGGAGGTGTTCTTGAGCTACAGCAAGGATTTTGAGCAGTATTAGGATGACGTGATGCACGATCTACGTGCCATTTGCTCAATCGAGGACAAAGGTTTGTCACTCTAAGGGAGCAAACGGATGAGAGGCAGACCTGGCTTTAGTGTTGGTCTGCACGCTTGATTCCTTTCACTGCTTCAGACAAGTGCGGAGCGTCTTACAATCTAATAGTAAATCGGACTTGATCTTTTATATTTGACTCATTAAACCTGTAGCTTACCATCTCTTAATAAAACTTGCTGATTCTGGATGTATGATCATGGACAAGCACTGGTTCATGCATATTCCTGTAATCTGCTCACCATTCCGTCTTTGTTTAGCCTTCGCTATCGATGCTAGTTGATGAGTCACTGTCGACCATATTGCAGTTGTTTCTGTTTCCCAAGTTGCAGCTTGTTGCTGGTGGACAACCTTATTTCGGTGTTACCACAACTGTGCTGGGATTGGTCTGCAGCAGACTCTCCAAATCAGTTGTAGGGTTTGATGGTATCGTCGGTTGAACAATGAGGTATTAATGATATTGAGATCACCATCGAAGACCGATATGAAGAGTGTGCTTCATGATATGCCTGTAGCTGGTTTAGATTTGAACCAGTTGTGGAGTTACTATCTAAGTACAAGCGCTGCGAAAGGACAATTTATGATGGTAAATAGCTTAGATCAAACGGTGCGATATAATTGGAAGAAGGTGCTCTATGATGGCTTAGCACAAAATAATAATGGCTGATTTATTGATTTGACAAAAATATATGATGAACATATGATGAATATAATATTAATTTATCATTTTTTATGTATACACTTATCATATAGAAGCATATCTCCGAAACTACAAAGATGTTCCCAATTAGTTTCAAAAATCGATCCGATAAGGTTCAAAAACACTAGAAGATCATTGATAATCTAGAATTGGAATCAAAAATCAAGCGAAAACAGAGAAATATTCAAAAGCATTTGCCTACCAGCCAACTCAATCGGAACGCAAACGAATATGGCATCTGTTAGCTGGAATGATCAATCGTTATCGCAGCCAAGTAGCTCATCAGGTTTACAAAGTAATCGAGTAATGAGAACCAGCAGAAATGTTCAAGTGACTCCAAGCATGACTGGTGCATCAATTATGGCACTTCCTTTTCGTTCGGAAAATGATTTAATGCGTGACGAAGATTATCAGTCCGATTTACTGTGTCATAAAGATATAATTGGGCAACAAAGAAGGCAAATCATAGCGCTCAATTGCCAACGAGGTGAGATTAATGCTCTAAATCATCATATCGATGTGATGAACAATCAGTTCCATAACGCTAGAATTCAATATACACTGCCGAGCATTGCTATATGAACGGTAGCTTTCTTGTGGATTTTATCATATCTACTTCGTTCGAGCTGAAAACTTCAGCATATTTTGAACGTATTGAGATGCGTTAGTGACTGTAATTCGGTGCAAAACGGATAAAGATTGTGGTCGTGAGGTCAATTTACTAGATTATGGATGGTGGCTAAATTCAACTTTACCAAGGAAAAATGGCTGGTATTTGGTGATTTAACGTGTCAGTAGTTAGTTTTATGCCCTTTCAGCTCTACCACATCGAAACAGCGATTGTCCATTGACCCTATGAGGCGTTGGAGTTTCATATGCGGTATCTCATCCCAGGTATGTAAAATGGCGCGCTTGGGGTCATTTAGGTTGTTGTATTGGCGTTCGCCACTATATAGCTCGAGCCATATCACTCCACAGATTTTCAATGGGGTTGAGGTCAGAAAAAAGTGCTAGCCACTCCAAAAAGGTCAAATAAGAACTCACTTGTGGCGATCGACGAGTGGATCTGCTGAAAAATGTAGCTTCCTTCGATCACGTCATTTGCTAGAGGGAACAGATAGTTGGTAAGCGTATTATGATAGTCGAAAGAATTTTGCTTCCCGGTAAGTATTATTAGCTTGCTTTTGTCAAGCGATGATAACCCACCCCAGACTATGACAGATCCTTCACCATTTTGACGGCTGAAAAATGACTGGCGCTTCGTATGTAGGTATTACCAATAGTATTTAAAGCCATCCAAGCTATCCAGGTTGAACCTCTTTTGTTAGAAAAGATCACACGCATTCAACTCGTTTTTTCTTCATATACACTTTAGCCAACTTTCTTCTGGCATCCTTGTGATGTTTAGTTAGTTTTGGCGTTTGTTTTTCTTGACGTATTTTGTGTTATCATCGTGTTCAAGTTATCATCGCACCATATGCGTGCTTACACTGGTGTTCAGCATTGGGGTGATTGTAGATGGGATCTTGTTCCCGCACGTAGCTTCTCAAAGATTACTTGACGAACTCTGTCGCTCAACTTGTGCGACTTTCTTTTGAGCTTACTTGCTACATAACGCTCAAGGACACTCAAGAAGTTTATCACGACATCTTTGGTATATCTAATTGTTCTTGTAATCGCTCCCATTGACAAATTCTGCCTCTCGAGCACCAAAATCAGCCCTTGCTCAACAGTGGATAGATGTTTACCTTTAGACATCTTAAAGATGCTTCGTTGGTAAAAATGAGAAATGCTGAATGATGCTGCGCCTCTACTGATCATAAACACAGAGAAAAATCCACTCCAACTACCGTCAATCGTTCGGTCTCTCATGCGTTCAGGAATAGTCGTTGGCAAGGCCCCCTCAATGTATTCACTTTCTTTGTTTTGCTGAGATATTTCACGATGGGTATAATCTCATTGGAGTCACAAGAGAAGTTGAGGTCCTTCCAATAAGATACATTGTACAGGAGCAGCGTGTTGCACTCAAAGAAGTATCCTGCACCAGGCAGCTAGGAGTGAAGCTGAATGTTGAGTTCAGTGCTGAGCGCGAAGAGTCGATTGATATTAAAATTCTCCCCTTTTCTTCAAAACAAAAGGAGGATGAAGAATGACAGGCAGTTCGTTGAAATCGATAACACTAGCTGCGTTGCGAGTTTTTTTTAATATCTGAGTATAGTATACTATGAAGGGCAGCATAATTTCAGTCGCTATCTTCACCTGAAGCGATACTATATCTGGATCGAAGATATGGGCGTAGACAATGTTCTTCGCGGCCACCAGATTGTTCAGTGTTTCAACCGTGGTCTTATGATGCAGCAGCATGTTGTAAAAGAAGCCATATTGCACGACTTGATCGTTCTTAACGAAATTGTAGTGGCAGAACGGTCACTGCGCATTTAAATCTCCATTACCACTTATTTTCCTCTTCCTCCGTAATGTTGGCCTCAGGTACTTCTGCCTCTTTGAAAGACGAATTTATGTGGTCTTTTAACCCACTTGACCTCGAGTGGTTGACCAGCGGGCATAATTCTTGCATCACCCAGCCGAACCTTTTCCGACCCAACCACTCGGTTCTCCCCAGCGGGTAACACTTCCAGCACCTTCCAATTATATTGCCAATTGACACTGTCGGATGAAAGACGGACATATTTGGCCCATTATTCGCTCAGCTTTCCGGTCTTATCCAACTTCCTGTGAAGATGAAACTCGTCTAAAGCAAACTCTATAAATTTGTACAAAATCTTTTTCAGCTTTTTCCAGTGCAGTATTTCTCCAACTTGCAGTTCGACATTATTTAGGCACTTTCCTTCGTCACCCAAATAAACGTGATCAACCTTGTAGCAAAATGTGCATGCATTGGAGACATTAATTTGTGTCACCTTAGCGAAAGGTACTCATCCGCCGTTGATCTTCTTGTTTAGATCGAAAATTCGGTTGTTTCTCTGACACTACACCCTTATCAAATAGTAGACTCAAATATGAATTGACCATAAGTCATTAAATTGTTTGAATTGATATGAATGCAATGAATTGGAAAACAACTTATTGTGATTCTTTCGCTCTGAGGTACTCGTTATATGCTGTGATTAGGTGCGAATTTTGGTCAAAGTTCAGAATGTGCAATGGTGCTGATGGATCTGGTTAGGTATTAAGAAGTATTGGAAAAAATGACTATGTAATGTTCCGGCTTATACTACTCACGCCGAATCTTTTCCGTAATTTTAAGCCTATCGATCTTCTACAGCTCGATGAGCTTGAGGAGTACTCCAACTCAGCATTAACGTCTATTCTATGGATGTAGAGTCTAGAAAGGTTGGATGCATCCGCCGCTCAGATAATGAGTGCGACTCTATGAATATTCTTTCTCACGAGAATCACGCTCTCTACATTAAGAACGCTGATATGCTCCAGTGCAAGTACCAGTGTTCTAAGTGTGAAATGATCTTTGTTAGCTCTGTTAAGCTCAAAGACCATATCAAGAACAAATGCGAGCTTGTTAATATTGAGAGCTCTCCAGCTCAACTAACTATCTACAAACCAGCTCAGAGCACTATTAGATCTCTGTTTACAAAATACCTCATCAAAGGTGCTGAGCAGTACCTTGACTATTTCATCGCGTATGACTTCGAGGATATTCTAAAGCCTACCGCAGTCCAACACGAGAACCAAGTGCCTAGTCTCCAATGATATATGCTTCATCTAGCAATTCCACCACGGCGTCGGCTTCGATTTCGCTTTCGGTCTTGTCTTCCTTAAGTGTCTTCCAAAACGCGACCAATTTCGGCGGATTCAAAGTTGGGGTGACCGAAAGCTGTACATCACCAACAAACATTTCGCGCGCTGGAGAAGAGGGAAGCGATAATCCAATTTGTAGTTGCAGAACCACCATCAGCACGTGAATTTCCCTTTATCCGGTTCAAAATTATCTCCAAAATACTTGGTGTTCTTGATCCACAGCAAGGGATCCATCTGTACGAAGCCTTGCGGGTGTCCGTGCTCATCGAGCGTTACAGCTTCCACGTCAGTCCCATCCAGCCACGCGCCGTTCTTCTTCGCCAGGAAGAGCGTTAGCTCGTCTGCATCACACTTAGCCTTGTTCGCCTTCATCGCGTTTTCAAGTGATCCACCAACTTATTATCATCAACTTCGACAGAGAACGCATTTCCTGCCACACCAACAAACGCACAGAAGAGCTTCGCCATCTTTCCTCGAGCCGGCAGATTGGAATGAGAGAAGAAAGAAAGAAGCTTTTGTTGCTTGAGAGTGTCGAGAAAACCCGCAGGCGACGTATTTTAGTTGGACAATGCAACAAGAAAACCCTAAAAGCGCTATCACGAAAAATTGTTTTTATGTTTGGACAGAATCGATATCATTTTTAAGAAAAACGCCGCACAAAAATCAAATGTGGTCAATTCCACCAGGACGTAGCCCTACTCTTGACAGTAAATTACGTGAAGAAAAAATCGCTGCGTGATGTTTCATACAATCGTCCCTTTCAGTATGTGCGGTGGGGTAGCCGGGGTAATTATAGAGGAAATTAAATGTGGTAGAAACGACGTGGAATCAATGCACTGATGAACCACCAATCTCGATGAACAGATATGACGGATAATTAAAGGTGGAAGTGCACATACTGAGGGAACGATTAGCGAGAGGTTGTGCGACTGCTTGAGCTGCAACGGGCTCCTTCTTACGCTCTAAGGTAATCGAGAGGTTGTGTGATCTTTGCTAACTGCTGGTGCTATAGGAGCTTTATATCTGCCCACGTCCATAAATGACGGGAAGAAAAAAAACTGCTGGCGTAATATGCTGGATTATACTACTATCGTGGTGTGCTCCAGTGCACCATGGCTTCAGGAGCCAAAGGAACCTATGCTACAGACACTCAAGCTTTCATCTAACTTGCGTTCGCCGCTCGACCCCAATCTACTGCAGCTTCTGAAGGCATCTATTTGTTTATAAATGGCCAGCTAGCAGCTCAGTTCAGCTCACGTACGAATAAATGTATACACTGCATTCGTATCAAATCCACCAGGTGTCATAACATTCTTGTAATTCCGGTTTTTATTATGCGCAATAGCACTGATGCGTCAGCCCATCGTTGCCGCTAGATATGAATGTTCTGCTTTTCCTCGTGTTGACAGCAACCTACTCAGATTGGCGAAATGAAGTAACAAAGCAAATCTCGCTGTTGAGCAATTCAACGACATCGTTGTCCTGCACGTCCGACTAGTGACCATCTTACTGGTGTGCAAACATGCCCTGAAAAATAGCTACGTAGATGCAGGAACGTACTCTGTTGGAGTCTTTCGTTGCGCTTGTGTAGCAAGACCTCGATTTGCTTCATGGGCGAGAAAACAATAGTTGGCACACCCACCTTGCGCAGATAACGACTATCAGTGGCAGCTGGGAATATCTCGGTCTCCAGCGTCTCCCCGTTGCGGCCACATGATTTCTGAAAGAGTTACCGCCATACGTTATCAGCATGCAGCGAGTTGAGGAAGTGCTGGTGCAGCGGAGCAGTCCACGGCGCAGATTTCCATGAAACACCCCCAGCAGCACACCATTCGTCCAATTTTGCTTCCATCGCCTTGAACGCCATCTCAGGTGAAACACGAATGTCAAACTCAGCGATGGCTTCTGTCGGGATCTCGTTCAGCGCGTGGGTTTTGCCGCCATCCCGCGACACTCCACTCTGCAGCGCCGTGATGTTGATCGTTGTTACGTTTCCAAGTTGCTTTTTTCCATATCGCTGTGCTTACAGCCATTGTCGGCGCCGAGAGCACGTTCCTGTTCGTAGTGAAAAGCTAGCGCTTTGTTGTAGTAGGAACATAGCCATTCCACGCACTTTTACAACAGTCAGACGATAGATAGTATTTCAAATTTAGATATGATGACACGTTATTTATTTTCGAGAACATCTTGGTGGTAACTGCCGTTGTGTCCTTCCACGCCATACTTTAGTCAAATGATGCCCATGCTCAACTGAATATCTCTAAAAGAACAAGCATACTATTATCTCTCCTTATAAGAGCAAGTAGGTCAATTTGTGATTCTGGATGGAGGCTACGCGATGTTCCATTCGTGATGGCCGTAGACTCGCTAGTGACGGCCAGTTTGTGCAGGCTGTAGAGGTCTGGAAAGAGGCTTTAGTCGTTGCTTATTCAGATCAGGACTTTGCCAGTATGTTCGTCTTGTCCAAGAATGTCGGCAAGGCCTGTAGGCACCTTGCATCGCAGTCCAAAGAGCCCCTGTCTCTACTGCAAGAAGCTCTGGAGCATTTCGACTATGCACTGGGAGTGATCAACCAATGCTCGCTTCGGGATGTTCTAGGTGGTTATAAGGCATTGTATTGCAGTGTGAGACGTGTGGAGATGGAAAGAGAGCGAGTAGTGAAGCAGATGGAGGGGATTCAAGCTCGGGAGGAAGAGAGCGAGCAGGTGGAGACGACGAAGAGACTTGTGGAATGCACTACATGTTGTGGTAACAGTGAGGAGATGGTGCTGGATGAGAACGACGGGTGTTACTACTGCCAGACGTGTTACGAAGAGTATTATGCTGCTGAGAGAGGAACTAAAGAGGAAGTGGTGAGTGAACTTCGGATAGAACGAAAAGAGAGCTGGAAGGAGGCTGGAGCGTCTGGAGATAACAGAGAATATGAAGAGGGTGAGAAGAATGCTATAGATGAAGAGGGTGAAAAGGAGGATGCACCTGCAGGAGTTGAGCCCAGTCTGGATGAGCCGAAAGACCAGGAAGAGGCACAGGAGCGGCTTCGACATTCTCGGTAGAGCTTGGGTCTTTGGCAGACTTCCTTGCGGGTGCTGTACGTTTGGAGGAGAAGCAGGATGAGGCGCAGACTACGAAGCTGTCTTCAGAGCAGAAGGTAGAGACCAGCGACGAAGGTGAAAATGTTGCAAATACTTCGCTGATTTCTGCCGCACCGACTGCACTTACGGTCAATCGTCAAGAAGATCTCAACGATGCAACTACCGCCATTTTTACCGACGATAGCAGTGAGCAAAGCGCAGATGCATTGGAAACATGTATAGAAGAATATCAAGAGGCCATAGTTACAGCTGCCACCGGCAAAACCCAGTATTCGATCGCGGAATTGCTTGAGTTCCGTAACTTCTCTGCAAGCGACTGCCCAGAAGTTCTCTTGACAAGCCCCGTGCGCGACGACGGCACTGATTCTCTGTCTGCAAGAAACAAAGTCAACTCTCGAAGGAAGGCAAACATGAAGAAGACGATGAGGTAAGTAAATCTCCTAATCCTCTTCATCACTTATTGCTAGTCAATGCATATGGAGTTGATGACACTGTTTCGGATGGTTTTGGTCTCTTTCTCTATTGCAATCACTTGGCAGATCGCCTGCTATACCGAAGCACAACAAGACTGAGAGTGCATCAAATCTGAGATCATCATTAGAAGAAGAAGCCGGTGGAATGGGTTCCGAGTCTCTATTGCCACCTCTGGATTTGTGCACTGCAATGCGAACAGTTTATCAAGAGCATCGAGCCAGCTGCAGTAAGGAAAGTGAGAGTGCAATGGAGGAGTTGGCTGTGACGCTTTCCGACTCTAAGGAATCGCCTCCGTTCGCCACGCAAGCTCGAATTCTATCCCACGAGTGGTGAAAAGACACATCGACGTTGCAGCACTGCAATAGTAATCATCGGGTTTACCTTTTGACCCGACCATTACTGATCATTCGTTTGAATCTGAAGTTGTTACCGTTACATATTTAATCGCTGCAATTGGCCAAAATTCGACGCTGCAAAAAATGAGTAGAACCTTCACCATAACGTATCTCTCGTTCTCTTATTTCTATCGTATTTCATAGGTATAATATTTTCTCAGGATTAGATGACTTAGTTAAAGTAAGACATAGTAAATAGAAATGGATGTCCTGCTCGAATATTCTCTTTCGCAGTGTCTCAACACTTGATTTTATCATTTTTCCAAGACGATGGTCAGTCGCCTTTACCACTCACCTGCCAAACGAAAGAAGGCACAGCAACAGGAAAAAGGCTCGGCCTCAGGAAGACCAACACTCTTATTTCCCCACAGACGGAGCCATGGCGGACCAAGAGTCCAAGAGCGCGGAGCTCACGCGCAGTTTCCTGTCCTTCCGCATGCTCAAGGAAGTGCTGCAGTCCTCCAACATTCAGGACGACGAAGAGGTACAGTACAATTTATATACAATGACACATTTTTGGTGAGGAAGGTTATTTTGTTTTAACTTTGGTACCATTATTATGGTACATTTGCTTGTAGGCTGTGATGGTCACTCGCATGTGTGTGGACCCGCGTCATGTGGAGGAGTTCGAGCGGCTACTGCGTATGATTCTGAAGAGTACACATACTGTGGGCCACGTGTCCACGTGTGTGGTGCGTCCACCGCCCGGAGAATTTACCTATACTTCAATTGTACGTTCCGTACTGGTATTATTTTTAAAGTATCGGTATTGTAATATTTATATATATATATATATATATGTTGTTTTGTGCAGGTTAAGTATTCAGGACTGCAAGCAATGCGACAGATTTACCCGTCCACAGTGGAGGGTGGAGTGGACTTTACAAGCTATTGGCTGCACGAGACTCGCTGCTGTTGGAGCCGCCCACATACCAGATTGAAGCAGGTTTCGGCACGTGGATTGAGTCGGACGGCAACACGAAGCCGATGAGAGGAGATGACCCTGAGGACGACGACAATTTAGTGTACCAGAGTGTACCAGGGCCATGCTGTAATGATTCGTGTGAGAATCCGCATGGACTGAATGTTCGCGCGTCTTTTGTGGCGCCTACGAAGGACTTCCAGCTCTTCCGACCGCGATATCAACGTAACAACAAGAAGGGAGGACAGAAAAACTTGCGGTGTTTTCCGTGCTGCAGAAATGGACGTCATGTAAGCTCGGGATTCTGTGGAGACTCGATCCGAGTGCACGTGGCGGTGAGTCGTGTGACGGAGTCAGGTGGTGTCAAGATTTGCCCCATTCAAACAACACGCCCAGCTGTGCTAGCTTACGCGCGTTTTCTGAACCTCGAAGGGACATTTGACCAGACAGTCTCAGGACCTGAAGTTTTCCCCGGTCAGACAATTGAGAAGACAGACGTGCTAGCATGGGTACGTGATAAACAGAACCCGATGAATCCTTTGTTCCCAGGAATTCTTCGTGGGGCTGCCATGGAGACATCGTCCCAATCGGCCATCTTTGAGTTTAATGCCGAGTGCAAGGCTTGGCACTACGGTTGGACAGCACCGCGTGGTCAGGGTCTATCTGGGAGCGACGCACAGCACGTCCTTGAGGTTCTCTTCATGAAACCCATGGGCTCGTATATGTACTGCCTCGAACGCTTGCGCTCCGATGGTTTTTCTATCTACTCAAGCCGCCGAGCCAGCCACGCTGTGAGCATCAAACCCGAGGCTGAACCGTTTCACAACGGAGAGATTGACGACCGGGCTCTCAAGCGAAAACGGGCGGTTCATCCAGAGCCTACCTCTCCTGCACGTGGCCTGATGCCACCGCCTCCAGCGTCGCCGGCGTCTACAATTATGTCAACTTCTACAAACGATTCGCCAGTCGTATCGCCCTCTAAAGAGGACATGACGTATGGACGCCGCCCGACTATGTCATCTGCCATGGGCGCAGTTGCTCCTGTGCCTCCTACTTCCTCGGGTTTTGTGGATGTGACATCACCGATGACAGACGTACCGCCATTCAAGATGGAGAACATTTTTGGTTCAGTTTCTTCGCCTATGGCAGTGTGTCCTCCATCCTCCTCCGTCCTGGTGGACAGTGCTTCTTCGGGATTTGACTACCGGGGACTCGATAACTTAATGTGCAGTGGCGGTATGTTGCAGTCTCAGCAGCAGCAGCAACAACAACAACAACAGGTACATCAGCAACTGCAGCAGCAGTTACTTATAAGTCAGCAAAACCAGCAGCTTCGACAACATCAGCGCGAACAGCAGGAACTTCTGCATCACCAACAGCAACTCATTCAGCGATTATCAGAGCAAATGATGATCAGCCAGCAGCAACAACGACAACAAAGTCAGCCGCCGCCGCACCACCAGCAAGTGTCGGATCATCAGCCAGGAGATCTGTTGAGCCATTCACTTTTCCAGGAAGAGTTGCCGGCACGTCGAGTGGTTTCGACCGATGAGCTGCCGTGGTCGGAGCTGTACAACTTATTTGACCCTACCCCACTGTCCCCCGCGAGCACTGATGATGACCCAGATCATGACGAGGAGAGCCTGCCGAGTCCCAGCAATAGTCCCGTTCCCTCTTCGTCTTCCGTTACCAGCTCGATGGCTTCACCTTCGGTGGGGCCAGCGCAACAGGCCATTTTGAATTACTTATAATATAGTTCAGGGGATCGTCGAGCCTGCCGCTGCAGTGATCCAGAATCGAGCAAGCGCAGGGGGGCTAGTAAGAGCAAGAGGTCAAAGCGCAGGCGTTCTCGTTCGTGGTCTGCTGCATCTGGTGCGTTGAGACGAAGGCGAAGGAGTACACACGCAAGAGGAAGGGCTGGGCACTCTTCATCACCAACATGCTGCGATGACTGGCGGTCGCGATTTTTTCTTTAGCGGAACTATTTTGACATTGGGCCCGTTTGTACTGTTGAAGGAAGGCAACGATAACTATACACAAAGCGTAAACATGTACGAACAGCCAAGGGTTAAGTGTAGTAACCAAAACGAAACGTATTCAATGTGGTTAGTGCAAGGCTCGTACTGGTACAAGCGCATCTTCTTGCAGTACCGTATCTTCAAATGACGAACATCAACAAAAAGGGTTGCACGAAGCTGAAGCTTGTCAACTACATGGGATGCTTCAACGTGTCTTGATAACACAGCGGGAAAACTGAAACAACTCCTTGCCTGCGAGAGCATCGATGATAACAAATCGCTATATTATAGTAGAGTCCGAAAGTGCACACGATAACACGGGCACCTTCGGCGCATTATAATAGGTCCTCCACCTCCAATAAGAAATTAAACTAAAGGAAACACGTCTTCAAGTTCACGAGCATGATGCTTCCCTAAAAAAAGGCTTGTTTGTCTTCTGCCTCCTCCTCATGTCCCCACAAACTCCTTAGCATGTGCCATACACCAGCCCTTGCGCTGTGCCCACTTCGTACACCTATCAAATTTGCAGCGTACGCCACCGCCGTGTGTGCGGCACAGGTGTTTCAGATGCGCCTTCTTACGGCAGCCTTCCACGGCGCAAAACTCGCCCCCGCCATGTGACTTGCAAAGTCCCTTCGACTGTGCTGCACGAACACACCCCTCCACTTTACAACGGAGCCGCCACCGTGAGCAATGCACAGTCCGCGGCTCTGGCTGTTCTTCGTGCAACCCTCAAACACGCATTGGTGCGCCCCGCCGTGCTTCTTGCACTTCTGGTGCGACCGGGCCCGGTTTAAGCACCCGGAAAATCACATTGCCGACTCCGCGGGCGCTTCGCAGCTGTTTTCTTCTTCGGTGTTGTTGTTGGTGCTGCTGTGGCCATAGTCATAGCCGGCGTCGTCCCACTAGACGTCACAACCGATTGACTGGTCGCAGGAGTCCCTGTCAACAATGCCGTCGACCCGCTGTGAAAATTTCCCAGCGGTGGCATGCTCTCCCGCTTCAATTCCATCGTAGTATTCCTTGCTAGACTCCGGAATGAGCCAGTACTGCCAGTCGTATGAGCTCCAGCTGTGCTATCACTCCCGGTCGATGCAGTCCCGTACGTATCTCCATACGATCTACGAGCCCTTTCTGCTTTGTGTCCTGCCACGTCATCATCTGTCGTGCTGCGCCCATGTTTCCCACTATAGTCCGACGTAGACGGTACCAGCAACCTCTCCAACTGTGATTCTCTTCCCATTGTGCTCCCAACACCGGCAGTTGTCCTCCTGTCTGTTGTCACCAAATGATCCATTTTCATAACACTATTGCCCGTTGATGTACCCAATGGTGTCGTCGGGGATGGTCCGCCCGATTCCATCGGTTCATACAAATAATCCAGATCTCCCTGATTGAATTCTGGCAACTGGGGGTAGTCCATCTTGAGCTCCTCCTCCGAGTTCATATACAATGGTTGTTGTTGCACCTGTTGCTGGTTTGGAGCTGCCTCATTTTCGGGCTCATAACCCATCACACTGCTGCCATTCGCACTATTCCAGAGCGAATACAGCCCCGACTCATAGTCTGGTAACAAGGAATCTACTATGAACATGGACGTCCCATTGGGGACGTCAGTCCTGACCCAATCGTCGCCAAACTGGACGACGTATTGGCACTGCTGGAGCTGTGACTCGACGTCGTCATCACGTTGCTGCTGGTCGGTGCTGCACTGACAGTCGACGTCGCATTACGCGTTACATTTCGACTATTGAAACCCCAAGTCGTGTTGAAATCTGGTAGGGGTGCTCCGTCTCATACGTTGAAGGTGGAGATGGAAAACCGACAGCTCCGTATGGAGCCAAGAAGCTTAAATTGCTGCTCACTCGAGGCCGTTTACTGGACGTCGAGGTCGGTGCTGGAGATTCTCCATAACTGTGGGACGGATTGTAGAGCAACGAGTTGGTGGAGCTGTTGGCACTGCTGTTCCGGTCCAAAATATGGTGGAAATAGGGCGCAGTATTGAGGTTTGCGCCCCCAGTAGAAGACCCTGATGCTGACTTCACTCGATGTGACAGGTGTGATGTCTGTGAAACCTGTGATTGCTGATTAACTGCGCCCCTGAAAGTCGATGCGATGGCACTTGCATCCTCAAGTGCAAGTCGCGGTCGTAGTTACCCATTGAGGGCGTGCTTTCCGCACCTGAAGTGTCACTGCTGCCTTTCGCTTTACGCACACTGCCACTTTTGCCACTGGAAATCGTGCGTGGGTTGTGGTTTCCGCCTCCACGTGCGTAAAATTCTCCCCTGATGCTGCTGATGTGGCTGGGTTGCTGCTGTACCAGGAGGATGGAGACGCGTCCGTCGTGCCCCACGCGCCACCTCCTGTTGTGCTGGTGCCTGTAAGTCCCACTGTCCACGGCTCGTCGGCGCTTCCCGCGCCAGTCTGGCCGAAGAGCGCCTCGTTCCCTGCAATCTCGAGCGCCGTCTTTCCCCGCGCTTCCCTGAACGCCTGCTGTCGCTTTGTATCTAACCTCGCTGTCTCTGCGCTGCGCCTCGTAATGTCGGCGCGCCTTGTCGCTTTAGGTAACGCTCGTGTGGCCTGTTCTCTCGGCGCTGCCGCTTGCTTTCCTTTGCCGTTCGCTCTGTTCTGGTGTGGGCAAATAGTGTTCTGTCCTTGTGCGTTACCCTGATTCACTATAGGGGCGAGAATGTGGCTGCCAAAACAATAGACTTGACATTTGTATGTAGGAATTTTTATAAAAGCAGTTTTTTGTTTCAAGGAGAGAATGTTGCATGAACGAGATTAGGTTGCACGTAGGTCGAGCCAGCCGACGGTACGTACCTCAATCCAGGGAACAATAAGAGGCTCCCTTACTGAAACCAAGTGAAAATGAAATGAGACACTGTGGCTTCCTTCCGCCCTTGCGTCCTAGATTTGCCACGTCACTTGCTTATTACAGCAAGGCTAGCTGACGATGCTCGGCTCGAGATCTGTTGTCTGACCTGCTATGGCACTACCAACACTGACAATAACTACAGTATGCAGTTGCCTCCTGGATGGGTATCCAATCCTAGACAGTCGTTCACGCTGCACACTCGAAAAATTCCAGAGACTTCAAATCTACCCTAGAAGCATCAGCAAAGCGTGACATGGGATCAAGATCACGATACTATATATGCTGGTTGACGATATCGTCAGCGTTCATGCTCTCTCAGACCGCTGGTCTTCTAGACATAGACACTTGAGTCGGGGTGTCTTCAATTGTGGTGGTGGTGATGGGTAAACATATTTCTTGTGTTGCTTGAAAGTTGCATGATGCTTTTCATAATCACATAATGGCTTGTTTATCTTCATGTACTGTTTGTATTTCGTGCTGGAATACGCTTTAATTTGCAGTGTCAGCTATCGCCAGTGCGTCAGCGCTTCGAGGTGCTGCACCAGAGGAATGCCTTGCACGTGGAAGCGAGCCAAATACTCGCGATTCTTAGTGCGTTGCTCGAGATTACACCTGCAATGTAACAAAAGACACATACGTGCACAAATCAGTTTCAATGACATGAAACTCAATCTGAAGTTGTCGGTTGATCGTACCTCTGGCGGACGCGACGGAAGCGCACGCGGTGCTCCTTCAACAGCTCCGAATGGGATATATCACAGCGCGAGTTGATGATGTCCTGCTGTCAGATAAGAGCCACAATACCATTAATGAGCACGTTAAAGGCAAAAACACCGAAGGTGGCTCGAAAGACGTACTGCTGAGTGTTCGGGGGCGACTTGTCTGTATTCCTGCTTGATACTGTCTAGATGGCTGCTCTTATGTGAAGCTCCTCGAGACGGACGCATCTTAGCTTTAGACTGCGCATGCCGAAGAAAAAAATGGACCACAATAGTTGGCATGACGTTTTCATCGCTAAAATATTACCGTGCACGAAGCAGTACCTGCGTCAGAATCTGGGCCGACGTGCGGTGACTTCTACCATAGGTCGCGACAACAAAAGTATAAAAGAACAATGTGTTTAACCACGCAGTGAAATTCCCTGAAAAGCTATACATATGTGTACCTCTGTTGAGCGCGCGTTTGCACCTTCGCCTTCGACAGCGCATTTGCATTTGGTGTCTTCAAGAATACAATACAATAAAAGCATTATGAAATGCCGCACACAAAGACATTTCCAACCCCTCCTCTAAAAACGTTAAAACTCCTCGTACGTGTTCAAAAACCCGGAAATGTTGGACGGCGAGTCGGTCACCAGCGTCGGCTTCTGTTCTAGTGGTAAGGATGTTGGTGGTGCAGTGACCGCGTGATTGCTCAGCATGATGAGCTCCTCCGCCACTCGGAATGTTTCTGCATCGTGGCGCAGAGGCCCCAGCCCGCTGCTGTTCGTGTCCAACATTCTGTCAATTCTTGTCTTGTCTCTTTGCCTTTGGGCGATGAATCCGAGCGCTCTGGTGGTGGGGACGCGATTTGTATTGTGGCTTTGAGCGCTTGCAGAGGTTTCTGAGGGGTTTGGCGGCCTGTACGCGTGCGACTGCTGCTCTGCTGTCCGTCTGCTGTCGCCGCCTTTGATCTTGGTCGTTCACTGTAGCGGGTTTGAATTGCCCACACGTTCTATGACCCGCGAAATATATACCGATACAAATACCGGTTTTTCAAATTTTAATTCAAATTCAAAAAATGGAGCCAATTATTGCTGATACGTGTATTGTTTCCTTTATTAATTCTTCTTTCTTCTTGCATTAAACGTATCGCGTTATCGGCTTTTAAACATCCATGTTACCGAAAAACATCAGCGGGGAGGCACCGGTGCAGCCGACTTTCGACTTGAACCCGGGTCGTATCCATTGCCTGTTTTGCCCGCCTTGAAATGCGTCATGCACGCGCCTTCGCGCTGGGCCCATTTGTCGCAACCAGGTACGGTGCACTTGGCTCCACCACCATGCTTGCGACACAGACGTTTGAGGTGTGCCTTCTTCTCGCATCCCTCAACGATGCACGGGCGTCCACCTCCGTGCATCTTGCATTTTCCGTGGCTCTGTGACGCTCGGTTGCACTCGGGCTCCTGGCATCGTGATCCACCGCCATGGCGGATGCACAACCCTCGACTCTGGACGCTCTTGGTACAACCTGGGTGCGAACAGCGCTTAGATCCGCCGTGCCGCTTGCACCGGTTGAACGCCCTCGCCTGACTCGTACAGCCTTCCACGCTACACAACTTGCGGCGGTCTGGTGAGAACTTGGGCTCTTCGACTGTTGGCATCGCCACGAAAGGTTCACTGAGGCTGCGCTTACTGCTACCAATTGCTGCAGTCTGCAGGGTACAGTTCAAGGGCGGAGATATGCTGGGAACAGGTCGTTGTTCTTGTATCTGCTGCTGCTGAATCTGTTGGTACTGGATTTGTTGCTGCTGGATCTGTTGCTGCTGGAACTGTTGCTGCTGGAACTGTTGCTGCTGGAACTGTTGCTGCTGGAACTGTTGCTGCTGGATCGGCAAAATACAATCTGAAGTGAAGAACTGTTGAAAGTCGGCTGGTTCGTCAAATGGTGGTACGACCAGCGAGTTTAGTGGCTGAAGCAGACTGCTGCCGCTGTTGCCAAGCGTATCGGCGGGCTCGGCTTTGAACCGAAAGACTGACGGTGGCGGCGCCAAGGCACCTGATACGGCATATCGATGAGATGGCATCTCATCGCGCTGATGGGACTCGAACGTATCATCTTCGTCATCGCAACACGAGTACTGAGGCCGAAACGGTGGCGGTTCCAAGGCACCTGGTGGTACAGCACACCGATGAGAGACAATCTCATCACGCTGGTGGGGATCGTACGTATCGTCTTCGTCGTCACAACTCCAGTATTGAGGCCGCAGTTGCCTATGTAATTGCTGGGGAAGCGACAACTGGTTGTCTGGGACTTGGTAAGCGGCGGGTTTGTTCCACTCCATGATGAATGCTCTTCCCAGATTTCAAGAGGCCTGGGCGTTGGTGACGGAACGAGAATACACGAGACCTGGCAGACGTTTGATCTGCTTGAGCAAAGGCAACGAGTGAGTGAGTACCAAAACGCACGGAAGGGGTGGAGAGAATTCTCGATCATGTGAAATTACTCCGAATTCAAGACGGTCCACACACCGTCCCACAATACTCGACCACAAAATCTGCAAACAAGCACATGATACCTTCGGACTAAAAACAGTAAAAGGAGGCATAAACCACCAAATCCAAGCACAACAAGGACATAACTGTAAAGTGGATGGACAAGTGAACGGCTTCAGTGGTCAAATGATACGGAATTGTACTGTCGCCAAAGCTCAACGATGATTGGCATGTTATGAAGTACGGAGGGATGAAGTTGTTAGAGTCGGGATGGCAAGCACTACGTCATCTCCATTCTGCGTTGGCATTGTATCGATGCCAATCCATTGAGGAGATCAGTATGTTGAAGTAGATCCTGTTCATCTTAAGTCAATGCATTCTTTTTACTTTCTATTTACTGCCTTTCTAGTGAGAAATGTTCCTATGATTGATTGATGCGTGTCTTTAGTGTTCCCTGAATTCTGAAGCTATTAGTGCTTGCCATGAGACCATGAAGAAGATCCCAAACGCACCCACCCGAACTACCCCAGAGCTCACTTCCGCATTCTCGCCCCCCACGTTCCTCACCAACCCTTCAAGATACCCGTCCAAGCGTATCCACTTCTCCAAAAAACATCGCCACCTCCGTCGCCGCCGACTAAGAGGTGCACTCCCTCGTCACTTTTTCGAGACGCTCACCACTCCAGCCACGACAGCAGCGCCAGCGCAGCCGTACCGACTCACGATCCGCCGCTGGTCTTGCTGATGTAACAATGACGAATGAATCAACCTCGCTGCAGTTCGGGATCCTGCCCAGCCATGATGGTATCACCGACTCTCTTCTTGAGATGGACGTCACTGATGAAGTAACGCCGGCAGCGAAACGGCCTCGACTTTGCCATTTGATGACCCCATCGAGCATGAAGAACTCCAAGAAATGGCGTCAGTCGCGTTAGAGACCGCCGAAGCTGCCAATGAGGCCAAGGACCAGATGCAGCACTCACCCCCGGTCGCGTGAAACCGATCAAGATTCCGCTACCGCGAGTTCGCAGCTTGAAGCTGACACCAATTCAAGTCCAAACCGCTGTGCAAGCTCATGCTGAACACCGTAGCTGCGGTAGCCTAGTCGACTATCGAATCTGAGCTGGCTCTCGACTATTCGACTTTCTCTTCAACTTGAGATACCTGCAGCAGGTGGCGGACGCGAAGCAGCAAAGCTCAGCATCTCTGGCGCGATCCAGCGAGTGCCGTCGATTTTTGAAGTAACAGCCAGTCGACCGATCGATCAATAGCAACACACTTTATAATCATAAAAACAAGATACATTTCGAACCATCTCTGTTCAATCATGTTGGTCGTATCTTGTGCAGGTCGAATCGGATAATACCCAGCCCAGAACCGACATGACGAGCAGAGAATATCCCCAGGTCTTTTGATGCGAGTGATTCCTTCAGGAACGGCCATTGCCAGAGTACTCGACCGGAATATCTCGAACTGGGTCGTCCGCTCCAGCTCGGAGAGAGGGGGCAGTGCACCTATAATCGTCGACTGTGCTTTCGTCCATCGACGTCGAGATGCTCGCGTTGTTCGCGTGCGATGAATGGACGCAACACTATATGGCTCCGAGTCACTCGAATATTCTGCTGCACTGGAGGCGTCATCTAGTTCCAATCAAATGCCACAATTTGATCATCGCTTTTGCGCTTCCTGAAAGTTTCAGGAGAGTGAACCCCAGTTCCATCAAAAACTGGGGAAACTCAACACACAGCAATTCGCTTTTCCTCTTGCCACGACCGATTTCTCTGGGAACTCGTTCACGAGGATCACCGGCACCGTCCAAGAATTCAGTAACCACACGCAACGGTAGTATTCCATGTTAGTAAGAGTCTAGAGCAGTCTACCGCAACTTCAATTTGACGGCACGAATCACGGGATCACTGTGGAAAGTGTAGTTACAGGCAAGTTTGGCTGCGATGCCTTCTTGTATGTGTGCAACACGTTCAACATTCTTCTCCATAGGTGCACCAATGTTACTGGCATACTATTTGGTTGCATCAAGGAAAGCAAACGATACTTAACAGAAGACCTGATGCATCCAGGTCCATCGCAGCGGCCAACTGCGTAAGAATCCCTTATGCGACTCTATCAAGTGAATTACCGATACGCTTCAAAGAACCAAAACAACGCTAACCGAGAACGGGTAATATGGGCACTGAGGACTGTGTCAATACCGCGAGGCTAGCAAAAGTACCAGCAGCAACGCACCGCCCACCACCACTGCGGCGCACGAATCCCGCAAAATTACCGGCGAGAAATTCACCTACACCATCGTTAGGCATTCAAAGTGTTCGCACGGCGGCTATCAATGCGGTGAAGTCAGTGCCAACGAGTGTTCAAAACAAGCCGTGCTAAGACACCCGAAGTGTCAGGTAACAATGACGCCGCTGCAGATGCATCGCTAATTGCCATAGAACCAAAGATCCACTATCATCGTGTGATCCTCAAACTCTGGAGCATGCCCGTTGTCACTCAAAGGCTGATAGCCCAGTTTCCAGTCGACATCTATGAAAGGAATAAGAAGCCACGAGTCAGGGTGCGGTCATCACGAGCCTGAACACATACGACCATCGAGTATTTCGCTGCATCCACTTCGGGCGAACGCATTCCTTTGTAATACTATACGACACGGTCGCTACATCTTAGCTCTTCAAAACATTTCATTTTCTTTGGCAAGGCGAAGCAGACCGACCGCTCCTGTGCATGCAAAAGGCTGGAATGCCACAGTATCTCGCTCTTCGTCGCTCTCACGTCGCTTTGTCTTCAGCTTCTCCAGTCGTTTTGATCTTTTAGCACGCTTGACGCGTCTCCGTCGCGGGCGAGCAGGAGCAGGAGCAGGAGCAGCAGATTTTGTCAAATCACTAGATTTTACTTCTTCAAGCTCTTGTTTCTTCAATTTGGTCGCAACAGCAGCAGCAGCAGCCGCGTCCTCATCTTCGCTCTCGTCACTATCAAAATCGGCCCCATAGCCGTCTGAATCGTCATTTTGGGCCCCAATGGTTATTGAACCGTCATCGGTATGATTACTATCCTTGATATCCACAGTTTCCCAATCATCTACCGTCAAGGGCGATGCCCCTTCATCACCGCTGTCATCATTGTCCTCCACTTGACAATACCTTGAGAAAGTGTCAGGCTGTTCATCCAATTCCTCGCCATCGGAAATATTTGGGACGCCAATCTCCTCACACGATGATTCATGCAGACTAGCAGCATCAGAACCATCAGCACGAGGCGCTGCAACTCGCTTTTTCGACGGAAGACGTCCGAAGTCTTTCTTCCACAATCGTAAAATGTGAATATGGTGGTCGAAAAGCATCTGGAAATGCTCCTCTGAAGTGGTCTTCTGGCTAAAATCACGAGGCAAGCGACCGAATATCATTAAACTAATGGCCAGGTCTCTTTTGAGACGATGTTCTAAATAATACTCAGAAACGTCCTGGTTATGTCCTTCTGAGACAAATATGTCTCTCGTACACACTTTTAGACCAAAAGCGTCATCAGACACCATGGCGGCACGCCTCCTCCTGACGCGTCCTGCATGGCGCTTGCGTTGCTCTACGTCCAGCCTCCATGTTGCATTCCCTCTCTTCGTACGCATGGCATCGCTCACTCCTTCACTCCCTTCACTACCGCCCGCTCGTCCGCTCTCCTCGTCCCTCCTTCCAGACCACACACTTCAGCTCCGTGTCGACCACCGAGAAGGACAAGGCATCTCAGCAGGAAGTGTTGCCGGTACTACCGGTAGCTCTACAGCCCAAGGACGATGCATTTGCCATTGAAAAGATACGTGGGCAGAGCGTCACTGTCCGAAATGGATGATCCCATACATTCAGATCTCCCGGATCAACCGCCCCGCAGGAACCTTCATGCTGCTGTGGCCGTGCTTCTGGAGCATCTCGATGGCGGCCCCTGCTGGTCAACTGCCAGACCTGTCATTACTCGCGCTGTTCGGTACTGGAGCTTTTATCATGCGAAGTGCCGGTTGCACCATCAACGACATGTGGGATAAAGATTTCGACAAACAAGTGGAGCGCACGAACAAACGCCCGCTGGCTGCTGGCAAACTGACGTATCCTCAAGCTTGGGGTTTTCTAGCAGGACAGCTTTCGGCTGGTTTGGCCATCCTATTGCAGCTCAATTGGTACAGTGTGGCTATGGGTGCGTCCTCACTTGCACTGGTTGGTGCGTATCCGACCATGAAGCGCTTCACGTACTGGCCGCAGGCGTTCTTGGGGCTGACATTCAACTACGGAGCGTTGTTGGGCTGGGCGGCAGTGCACGGGTCGTGTGAGTGGCCTGTGGTGTTGCCACTCTACGCAGGTGGAGTGGCTTGGACTCTTGTGTACGATACGCTGTACGCCCACCAGGACAAGAAAGACGACATCAAGATTGAGTGCGCTCTACTGCGCTGCTCTTCGGCGACAAGACGAAGCCCATCCTGAACATGTTTTCGGCTGCTGCGATTGCAGGTTTTGGCACCGCGGGGTACATGGCGGGTCTGGATTGGCCGTTCTTCCTGGGTCTGACTGGAGGAGCAGCGCAATTGGCCTGGCAGGTAAACACAGCCAAACTCGACGACCCGATCAATCTCCAGCAGCGCTTCGCGTCCAACAAGTGGCTTGGCGCGCTTATGTGGGCCTCTATTGTGGCTGGCAACGTTGTGTAGTTAGACGGCCGCTGTTGCTGCGAATTAGACTAAACCAGCTGGATAATAATAAATGAGCCAGGATGAGCCAGGAAGAAGCTACGTACATGAACAATCGCTCCCGTTCTTTGACTTTGTCAAGTTGTATTGATCATACAGAAATCTGCTCTCTATTGCTGCTGGTGTAAAGGCGAGCTGTCATCCAGAGGCGTCATGCCTCCACGCGCAGTGTCAAAACTTAGGAAGACTTCGCTGCCAGCTCGGTGCTGGATTTTGTCTTTGAGTTGTGCGGAATCGTGAAGACCGAGACGCCCAGCACATTCTTTACCTCCCACACAACGGTGATCACAATGTGCACGTACGCTGCGAGGGAGAGAAAAAGAACTCGCGCACGATGAGCTGTTCGTTAATGGCTTCATAGACGCCCTCCAGCATGCAGAAACCGCAGTGCCCGGCCACGTAGAAGATTGGCACGAGTGTTTTCCGGAACGGTGGTATTCCTCACCGCATAAGTGGGCCAGCATCAAATGCAGCTTATAAACATAAGAAATAATAGCCGCAATAATAAGCACAAATACTGGCAGTTTGAACTCAGGCAACCAACATAATGCAGACGTACCACCAACTTGCTGTTCAATAATCCAAGCATCCACAGGAACAAACGCGGGTGCGTTGAGAAAATGTCCGAGGGCGAGAACAGGGCCCAGAGTCCTGCCATTGAGTTCAGAATGATGAATGGCAGAAGCCGCGTGAACGCCACAAGCACCGAGTCCTCATTCAGACGCACAGCATGCAACGTGTTCTTGACGCTACAAGAACGCGAAAGCAAATCACGATGATAGCACAAACGTTAGCACAAACGTTAGTCGAAAACCAAGATGTACAGAGCCAACAGAAACAGGAGCAGCATGACTGTACTTGATAAGGAGCGTGAGCAACGAGCTGGTGATCGTCACCATGACAAAGACCGAGTTGTTATATACGTCTGGAATCAATTCTTGAGTCCAAAAGTCCACGCCGACAGCTGCCGTGAAGAGCTTCAGTGCGATACCAATAAGGATCCCCTCCGTTGGTCCGTTAATAATCGGGAGCTCCAGCGACCCAGAGTAATATTCTTCCCATGTGGCAAAGATGAACACAAAGTGTCCACTCAGCACGAGTCCCAGCGTCCTCCATGTCGTCCCCAGCTGCAAGATACTGGCCATGGTCATGGTCCCCACCGACACATTGAGAGCGTCACAACCATGGTCAAATAGCAGTCCCAGAGGCGAGGACGAGCTCGTTCGACGCGCCTGTTTGCCGTCCAAATTGTCCAGAGTCTGGTACGCGAACAAGGCCGCCGCAGCGACCACCATGGCCCACCAGGGAGCGTCTCCGTCCAGAAAGGGGCAATAAAAGACGAACATCGTGTGTGAACCGCCCACCAGAATGAGGCCAATAAGGGTGATGAGATTGGGCGCCAGCCAGAGCGGGAGCAGCTCCACGAGGAAGTTGTTCATCGGGGTCAGCACGTGCTTGTACACTAGCGAGTTGTCGGCGCCGTGATACTCGTACGTGCGCAGTTTTTCAGATCCTTCCTGGGACACATACTTGCCGAAATACATAGACTTCCCATCGCCCGTCGAGCGGTGGCGAACACGTTGTTTCAGCGTAGCTTTTGACATGGTTTGGGACTCTTGTGATCTTTTTGAGCTCTTGACTCAGGTTCGGATCGTCGGAATGTACGGAAAGCTGCGATGGATGCGCAAGTCGAAGAGCTTTGTGGTGGTACTCTTGGCGAAGAGAAAGGAGCTCTGGAAGTGGAGAACGGGAGATATACAGGACAACGTGGAGAGGTCTTGTAGTGACAGGGATGAAGGCAGAATGAAGTGGCTGGCGATGCATTTTCGGAGCGTCATATGCCGGATCACTGACTTGCGAAAGATGATAATATGAAACTCGATAATATAAAATAATAAATCAATTTGTAACATAATACTATACATTTATACTCCAATATTTATATGATAACCTGTGGAAAATGAAAAATATAAATCGTCTCTGCAATGATGCGCCTCTGCCATGAACCTCTTGGTGATTGGTTGAAAAAGCGCACGATCTGTGACAAGGTGCATCCTCTCTATTAGCATTTTCCTTTATTCTGCATAGCTCATTCACCCGAAGAACACAAGAGTCCCATACAACGGTTTAATCCCCAGCCATCACGACTCAAGATGCGACTCCGCCGCTTCAATGGCTCTCGACACGGCATGAACCCCAGCACCCAATCGCTTTCTTCCGCCTCCCAAGCGGTTGCAATGAAGAAACGCCGCCTCTCGAATGGCGAGAGCAACGATACAACCAATAGCGAAGAGGCCAAACGTCTGCGCTACGGACTGTTGCGGTCTGCATTCGGGGCTGAAGATCGCGTGGACGAGAGTAATTGGCTCACAGGAACGCTCATCGACCTGATGCTCTGGAAGTTTGCCGAGTTGTATCCAGAGGTCCATTTCCTACCCACTGCGTTCTATCATTTCCATCTGGCAAACGAACGGTCGTGGCATCGCCATCGGCGTCCAAGAGCCAAGAGAGACTACCAAATCCGAGATGTGCTAGGACATACCGTAGACTACGACAGTGATAGACCTCTGGTATTCATTGTGAACGTCGGAGGGATTCATTGGAACCTCTTTAGGGTGCAACTGCAGCCGATTCCGAAGCTACAACTGTTTGAACCGATGGGGCGATTGGCGTCACGCACGGGGATTTCCTATCGGTCAGTACCTCCTGCAGTGATCGAGTGGCTAGACACGTGCTATCCGCAACATAAAGGCTGGTTGGCGCGTACAGTAAGCGCTATCACACACAAACAGCAGCTCACGGGTTTTGACTGTGGAGTGGCGTGTTTACTGTATGCCGATAAGTGCGGCCGCGGACAGAGCGAAGAGGAGATCAATGACCAGATTGATCAACAGGCGATCACGTCGTTCCGGAAGCAGTTGCAGTTGCAACTGCAGGCACGTGCATCAGACGACAAAGAGGGCGGACAAGAGTTCAGTGACGATGAACGAGAAGTCTAGGATGCAGAACAAGATGCATTTTGCTAATCCAGTGCTGTTATGTCTCGTCCAGAGGCTGAGTACATGTAGACTGACAAGTGTCAACAGGTTTCGCGGCAAGGTCGTTTCGCCACGCGTACTCAACTACCTCCGAGCGTTAATATGAGTTCGGAAATACCTATAATAATCTATACTGAAACGTCGCGGTACGGGGTGTCACTTCCAAGCGCTTAACGCGGGACACAAAGCCCGTCACAATTCCATTGAAGCGTGAGCTTCACCAATGGAGTTGCTTATCCACTTTCAAGCTTCTATCGAATTCGTAAAGGATGCAGTTATGGGGCCAGGCCAGGCTCGTACGTGTAGTAGTCCCGCTCTTAATCTAAGATAGGGAGGGAGGTCCGCGGCAATCGTGTCAATGCTCTTCACTAGCATGTCCGAGACGTAATGGCAGAGTTGGGAACTGTTGACCATGTCGCGGATCTTTATCTTTCGTCGTCTTGAAGGTGAAGCGACCGATCGAAACAGACTACCGGTTTCGTAGTTGTTTCGTGGCTTTATTTTCAGCGTGCTGGCGTTGACCACAGCGGCTATTGCTCCCGCAGGCTGGAGGCCCAAACACACAAAATCGAGCAATTACACAGCAGCATTGTGACGAGAGTGGCCACTGTTGCATCCCATTTTGTTGTTTGGACTGAACCGTGCATCACCAGCTCTTTTTGGTTTCTTGATTCCCAGGAGCAGTTAAAAGCTCGACCCAGAGGTCTGTTTGGCCGGTTCTCACGTCTCCGGAGCCGTTGTGTAGTACCTACCTCGACCCGCGCGTAGCACATTAACGCTTCCATCAGCAGACAGTCGTTCAGATCCAAATTGTCTGCCAAAGCAAGCGCAATCCCAACGCGGGTATTTTCGGCATGGTCTGTGCAGGACAGAATACTTCACACTTCGTGATCGGCCAGTCTGCAGCGAACGCAGGACTAGACCCCCTCACGAGTGTTTGCACGAAGACCGGCTGCATCAGCGGTCCCAGGAAGCGGAGGCTCAGCAACAGTAGTAGCAGTAACACTGGAATCATGGGTCGTGAACCTATTATTCTGCAGGGCACAACTACGCAACCGCTTCACCACCAGTACGAATCACGCTTGTCCACATTCTCGGATGAGAATAGCTTCAGCTATGGCAAGACACTTCCTCATCGGACTATCAAACGGTACAACCTACCACTGCGCTCTATAGACATGCACTCAAATTCTCACCAAACTTCATCTTGCCATCTGACAGCAGATCCAAGCACATTTACAGTGACCGCTTTATTCCATCAAGACTCACCACGAAGCTAGACACTGGCTTTGGACTCACAGCAGATTCCCCACGGCAGCACGGGTAAGAAATCTTCAGTTTGGATTGAAAAGAAATGCCAACCCTCACCAACACTTATGCTTTGTTTGTCCTGCAGTAATCAGCACAATGGCAACAAGAGTACAGGTCGTGGCTCCTCCGTGCAAAGTAGTTACACGACACCCTCTACTAGTGCAGGCAGCACCGTGGACACCAACTCAAAAATCATGGCGCACGCAGTGGAGGCTCCTCGCCATACTCGATGATGCTGAAGAGGGAGCTGCTAGGTATCCACTCGCCTACGCGAGCAAACTACGGAGAAAGTCACGGCCGAGTCATCTCCACTGCCTTGAACTCATCTAGTCACGATGGAATGGGCGGCATGTATGAATCACAGCCATCCTCGTGCGTGCGTACTTACAACGGCAGCACCGCGTGTATACGCCCAAGCAGCGGTGCATCTAGCAATATCCTGCGTTTCAAAGCACCTCGCCAGTCGTTGTACGGCGATGTGAAGACATTCGTTCCTCTGTCAGGGCTTACAGACACTTCGCAGCGATTCTTTGGCGCCGGTCTAAACGATGATAGCAATGGCCGTAGACGAATCTCGCGTACACCTTTCAAGGTGCTGGATGCGCCATCGCTGCAGGACGATTTTTACCTGAACCTCGTGGACTGGTCCGCCGCGAATGTTGTGGCTGTGGGTCTCAGCTCTTGCGTATACCTCTGGAGTGCGTGTACCAGCAAGGTTACGATGCTGTGCGACCTTGGACCAGGAGATTCCGTCACGTCTGTTAGTTGGAGTCAGCGGGTGCGTGGATTTTCGTATCACCTCTCTAGTATCTGAGGTTCGTCAGGTCTAACCACGTATATTGTGACCCACGTAGGGCACACATTTATCTGTTGGAACCAACAGCGGTGCTGTGCAAATCTGGGACGTCAGCACTAGCAAAATGATCCGCACCATGCCGTAAGCTCGCCTTGATTTCAAACTTTGACATAATTTGTCGTTCTGGTGTTAATCTCATTCTCCTTGCTGCTTGTTCAGTGGTCATGTAGCTCGCGTTGGAACATTAGGATGGAGTTCTCAGTCATTGGCATCGGGCAGTCGGGATCGAACCATTCTGATGCGGGACTTGAGAGCAGCAGAGCCGTTCCAGAACAAGCTGGCGGGCCACAAACAAGAAGTGTGCGGCCTCAAGTGGTCTTTCGATGGCCGACAGCTAGCCTCGGGAGGCAACGACAACAAGTTGCTCGTTTGGAACGTGCAGTCGATGTCCTCAGGCTTGTGCGGGGACGCCACGATGCCTCTGGCTCGTTTCAACGAGCACTCGGCAGCGGTGAAAGCCATTGCATGGTCTCCCCACCAGCACGGACTATTGGCTTCGGGTGGAGGCACAGCCGACCGCTGTATCCGCTTCTGGAACACACAGTCGCTTACGGCGCTTCCTTTCGTGGATACTGGCTCGCAGGTGTGCAACCTGATGTGGTCCAAGAACGCCAATGAGGTTGTGAGCACGCATGGATACTCGCTGAACCAAATCATCGTCTGGAAGTACCCGACCATGGCAAAGCTGGCCACTCTCACTGGACACACGTTCCGCGTTCTGTATCTAGCCATGTCGCCCGATGGTCAAACCATTGTCACGGGGGCTGGTGATGAGACACTACGATTCTGGAACGCATTCCCGAGCACGAAATCCCAACGCGGCAGTCGTTTAGGCACCGACCTGTTGCTGCCGCTAAGCGTAGGAAGCGAAATTCGGTGAGAAACAAAGCCCAATAACTAGCACAACAGAAGCAACCGCATCTTGAACGCACTTTGAAGACAATATCTAAACAAGTTTCTTTGATTGGATTGGCGTGACATGGTTGCTCTCTAATTCCGTTTGCCTCGGCCACCTCGACCACCTCGACCACCTCGACTACCTCGACCACCTCGACCACCTTGACCACCTCGACCACCTCTTCCGCCACGGCCTCCACGTTGCTGCTGTACGCGCCCAGCAGATTTGTATCGCTTTTCGCCTCCTTCCTCGTCATCACCGCCCTCGTTGTCACCATCACGTGAGTACCGACCGCGCTTCATACCCGTGCCGTTGGCTGCCGCCTCCTTCATCTCAATGGTAGCAATACGCTGTGCCTCGTTCACACGTTCGGACATTACAAGCACCGTTTGTTCTTCGCACGGGTACGTGTCGAGCTTCGTGCCCAGGAGGTGCTCAATACGTTGGTAAAGTTCCACGTCGTACTGTGTAACAAAAGAAATGGCCACACCGGCACGACCAGCACGGGCTGTACGACCCACACGGTGAATGTAGTCCTTTCCGTGAGTGGGGATGTCATAGTTGATCACTACATCCACACTCGGAATATCCAGACCACGCGAGGCCACATCCGTGCACACCAGCACGTTCCGTTGCTTTGCCTTGAACTTGTTCAGCGCTCCGAGACGATTCGGCTGCGGCATCTGACCATGCAGACAGATGGCCTGGAAACCCAAATTCCGCAGCATCAGCGTCACCTTCTGAGTGCCGTTGCACGTACTGGCAAAAATCAGCACCGACTGGCCCGCCACCTCATTCAGCACGTAAGCTAAGTAGCAATCCTTGAACTTGGCTGGGATGAACAGATAATGTTGCTTAAGCGTCTCGGGGGTCGCGAACTTGTGCGTGATCTCCACCTTGACCAGGTCCTTAAGCGACGCTCGTTGCAGTTTGCGCACCTTGGACGTCATGGTGGCACTGAAGAGATACGTGTTTCTATCTGCAGGCATCAATTGCACAATCTGATTGATCTCCTCTTCAAAGTCCATACTCAGCATCCGATCGGCTTCATCCAATACAAAAACTTCATAGTCCGCAAACTGAAGCCTTTGGTGTTTTCCAAATGATCCACAAGTCGTCCAGGAGTGGCGATCACCACATGAGGTTTGCGTGCTAGAGCCACTTGCTGCTGCATCATGTCGATGCCGCCCACCACACATGCGCATTTGAGGCCAATGGAAGCACCTAAAGCTTCAAACTGTTCGCCAATCTGGTAGGCCAATTCTCGAGTAGGAGCCAGCACCAGAGCATACAAACGCTGTGGGTTCTGTAGTAAACTCTGTAGGATTGGGATCACAAAGGCGCCGGTCTTTCCGGAGCCTGTTTCAGCTAATCAATGATGTCTTTGCCTGCCAAACCGTGTGGAATCGCTTCCTGCTGAATTTTACTGGGGGCGGTCCACCCGATGGCGGTGATAGCCTCGCAGATTGCAGAGTCTACACCCAACTCCTCGAAGGTCTTGGAGCCGCTGAAGCCGGCGTCGTCTTCATTGTTGGCGTCGGCGGGGGCTTGGTTGGGAGGTGACGATGGCTTGGGCATCGTACTTGAGGTTATTGGTGGACGGACTGGTTGGGCGTTGCTTGACATGCCAACCAACGAGAATAAAGGGTTTTTAATTGGAGTTTTAGTATGTGAGGAAATACTTTGTAAAGTGGAACTTTACAAAAGACAAATATAATGTATGAAAATTGGTTGATCAAGTAAATTGTAAGGTTGATAGTAAAGGAAATAGAATTTTAAATATTATGCTATAATTGAAGACTCATCAAAGAACTCAACAACTATTACAAGTGAAAGTTAAATTTCTGTTTAAATTTGACTTTCCGGTGCTTGGGCAGTAGCATTTATGGGGAACTTATTGAAGTTGGCGATAACAACTTTGTCGCCACACAAGCCATCCAAGTGGTTCTCAGGAAGAAACTGGTGCTATTAACACAATGTATTTGACACAATAAAATAAAACGTGACGTTAGGCCACGTTATATTTGCACGAAACCACGATTGAGTATATAATTCCCGTCGCCGCTGCTCGATGAATTGTACAGTAGAATTTTGGGGTTACACTCTACAGCAGTGTACATGTTAACACATGTACCAGTAGTACAGTAGTACCGTTGCATCAAAGAAGTTCAAGTACATGCCTGAACTGTACAGTACTCGCGAGTCCGACGGCTCTGTAGGGGCCAAATGAAGCATCCCATTCTGGTGCGGACGGGAAACGAAACTGCGTCCCGCATTCCACATGGGATCGAAATAGCAGAGCTGCTCTCCCGGCGCATCGCCCTGCATTGCACTGGTGTGCCACAATCATCTCCAGCCGCTTCCTACACATAAACTGGACATTTAAGCAGACCAAAACGACAGAGTATATTTAACTATTTTAAGACTGGAGCACAGCCAATAAAATTTATTTTCGACCAGGCCACCGCATTTAAACTCTGCGACAAACTTTTATCGCGGAGTGAACCTTTGAAAACAGTCAACAAAATTCTTGATTACAACTCAATATTGTTTTAAGGATCGCCAATGAAAATGCATCTTATGGCTTATTTTCAGAGTTGAGATTTGTAATAACAACTGAGAAATCAAACAATATAGCTTTATAGAGGTGGAACCTGGTAGCGTCAAAAATTGTTGCCTCTCGAATGACGTCAACCGTATTGCTTTGTCGATGCTTCGGGTGGCAAGAAGTTGTATCAATGGTTGGTGATTGTGGAGAGTCTCAGTGTTTCTAATATCGATACTCCATCCCGAGTGGTCCTTGCTATCTCGAATAGCGTTGATGCGCATGGGGTAACCGCAACGACGCGAGCTAGCATTGGGTCTTCTCTTGGTGTCCGCGCGGAGCTTGAAAATTTTGCATTTGCCGTGGCGGTCGCACGCAAAAACTACACGGTATTTTTGCTTAGGTGTAAACTTATCGTATCGATACTGTTCCACAACTGCAGCGTACCCATGCTCACGCGTGAATGCATTGATAGCTGTATGGGCATCTTGAGGACTCGTAAACATTGTAGGTAAATGAACTGTGGGCGACACTGCACCACAGTTAATGCGTTGGTTGATGTGTTAATATATATATATCAATGAATGCCCCATCATCGGTGCAGGTAACGGCTAAGCAGAGCTATCACAGGCCACCATGAATCGCAACAGCCAATGGCATTGAAGTAGGAGCGTAGCATGCGATAGCGAAGCTCGAACGAACGAATCAATTTCGGATGGCTTCACTGCCGACCGTGAACGTCGCCACTCAATGTCTCCACCATGATGTACGGAGTGGAGAGGTTACAATATGTATATATGCAGCTACAATACTTTCGTTTATCTCCACCTAATTTGCCTAGCAACTTGACCGTATTCAGTTGTAAACCTTTTAAATATATTCTGTTGTTTTGGCCTGCTCAAATGCCCAGTTTATGGTGCAGGGGTGATGGCAGCTAAAAAGAAGGATGGCGGCGGCTAAAAGAGGATAATGGCGAATAGCGACTCCCGCAACCATCAAACATGCGAGATTACCACAGAATTTTGCCGCACCTAACCACTATTTGAAGGCCTTCATTGTTTGCGGTTTTTAAGAAAAAATGCGAGAAGCGGACTGTTTCTGACTCGCTGCCGTAAGCTATGCTTCCTCGGAATTCCGTGTTGATGGGAGTACGTTGTGTTTATCTTGAATCAATCGCCATATGGACAGTATCCATTTGATACAGTTCAGTGCATAATACCGGCATCAGTGACGAGGCAGACAGCGCAAATTCAACGTCATGCGTCAACGATTAATCGATGCAGAAGAAAGTACGGTGCCCCTTACAATACTTCCAACACGCAGTGTTTAAACTTGGTTGCCAAGGCTAATGGCACGATTAAGTACAGTAGTGCAGTGGACAGCGAAAGTATGCGCAAAGTAATTCAAGCCTGCACCAAACTGTTCCGTTCAGTTTGGGCATCACTCATTGTACTAGTCTGATCATGATTACTGTCATGGTCAGGCACTGTATTTTTATGGTACTGATGTGCAGGAGCTGGATCAACTTCAGTTTGCTTGAAAGTATTTGGATCCCGTGAGACTGTGACATAGCAGATGTAAAATAGAGATTGTAAGTTTTCCCGACTCTCTTGAAGAGCCGGTGCTATGCCGATACGTCATGGATCCTGTGCATGTCCAAGTTTAAAACCAAGTCCTGGAATCCACCCACCTTGGATAGCCTCCGTTCGCGACTGCGTTTCAATCAATGCAGCCCAACTTGCTTGTTCTCTTGGTGCTCAGCAGCTCACTCTGATTTTTGCTGAGCGCTATCCAAGTAGCTGTGTGTCCGATACCCATCCGCCATGGCCTCCGTAGTCCAAGGCAATCGACTCTCGCCCTCTCAGTTGTCCATCTCCAGTTCGCTGTCATCGGTTCACCATCACCATACGCCTCACGTTGCTCCAGCTCGCTGCCATTCTCCATTCTGGCCAAGTTCAAGACGCCGGCCTCATCTTTCTCAGCACCATGGCCACGTCTATCTGTGACTCATTAGGTGAAGATGAACTGGTCGGTGCAAAGGTGACCACCACCATTGTCACCCTCGGAATCGCCACGGCGTTGCTCGGTGTCTGTCTTGTTGTGATGGGGCAGTTTAAATTGGCCGCCCTAGCGTCGTACCTGCCCATGCCTGTGATTGGCGGGTACCTAGCCTTCATCGGAATCTTTTGCCTCTACGCCGGTTTGGCGCTCTGCACTGGCCTCGTCGTAAATAACATCTCCTCGATGTTGACGTGTTTGGCAAAGCGCACGACGTGCTGCTTTGCGTTCCAGGCGTTCTGGGAGGCGCATTCCTGCTCTTCATTTCGCAGCGTTATGAGAGCTCGTTTATCCTGTCAGGCGCCATCATGATCATGCCGGTGGTCTTCTTCCTCATCCTGGTCGTGGGTGGAATCTCGATGGAAGAAGCGCGTGACGACGGGTGGATCGATCCTGCCAAGGACCCCGCCACCGTCTCTGAGTTGATAAACCTCTTCGACTTCTCCCTCGTGCACTGGGATCAGGTACCCAAGCAGTTCGGGACGTGGATCGGTATGGTGTTCATCGTGGCGTTCTCATCGTGCCTGGACATTGCCGCCATCGAACTTGACATGGGCGCCAAGCTCGACTTCAACCACGAGCTCAAGACCGTCGGCTGGTCCAACGTCGTGAGCGGCCTGCTCGGTGGATACACGGGCTCCTACATCTTCTCGCAGACGATCTTCACTTACCGCTCCAAGACCAACTCGCGCATTGTGGGTATGTGCGTGATTGTTTCCGAGTTCGCCATCGTGGTCGCGCCCATATCTGTCATGAGCTACGTCCCGCGCTTCTTCTTTGCAGCTACACTCATCTTCATCGCCATCGACCTCATGATCGAATGGCTCGTGCTCACATACAAGAAGATGTCCCTGCGCGAGTATGCAGTGTTGTGGATGACGTTCGTGGCGGTGAATCTCGTGTCGCTTGATTTGGGCATGCTCATCGGCGTGGGCATCGCGGTCCTCAACTTCCTACTGGGCTATATTCGGTTGCCAGTCGTGAGCCAGCAGCCACATTGTTCAGCTGCGGTGCGAACCCCCATGGAGCGCAAGTTGTTAGACCAGAAGCGCGATGCTATCGCTTACTTTGAGCTGCACGGATATCTCTTCTTTGGCTCATCTGTGCAAATCCTCGACAGCGTACAGAAGTCCGTATTTGTCCGTAAGGTGCAGAACGGTAGTGGTCAAATGCCAGGCGAAAAGGATGAATGTGACACAGGATACCTCGGAGATACCGACATGCCCCTCACGCCTATGGAGAATCGAGAGTCTGCTATCGAGTGTCTGGATGGTAGTCCTGCACCCCATCCGAAAGGTCTGCCTACCGAGTTCGTCGTCATGGACTTCAGCAGTGTCACGGCGATGGATGTCACGGCTGCACGCAGTGCCTTCTTGATCTTGCAGAAGTACTGCGACAACCATGGCATCAGCGTCGTTTACGCTGGTATGCTTCCCAAAATTTGCAAATTGTTGCTGAAAAACAAAATCGCGGTGGAAGAGAGTTTCTTCTCCACCACGGAGTTAGCTCTTGAGTTTTGTGAGAACGAGTTGCTGAGTCGCGCGAACAGCACTGTGGATGTACAGCGTGCAAGTGAACATCAGAACGAGCACATCAGCCTTTTACTCCACCAATTCATGGGCGAACCCGAGGACTCACAACTATTGCACGGCGTTGACCAGTTCTTCCAGAGACATCAAGTATCCGCCGGTCACGAGTTCTACCACATGGGGCAGTCCTCAGACCACTTCTACTTCCTTGTGAGTGGTTCTGTATCACTTTCAGCGACTGTCGAAAGCAGTACGACACCAAAGCAGTCACAGGTAGAAATTGTACCTCCTTGCTCCATGTTTGGTGAGGTGGATTTCTTCAGTCGCCAACGTCGACACTCGACCGCGACTGCAACGGAACCGAGCACGATTTTCGAGATGTCTCGGGAGACGTATGAGTCGATGCGGGAGCAACAACCAGCACTCTGGACTTGTGTCCGGGATGTTGTGATTCAGTCGATGGCACTCTCGATCACCAAATCCAAGGCCGTCAATTGTCCTACCGACATCGCCATCTCTATCAAGTCCGACTAATTAACGTTAGTAGTCGTACTCAATATTAATTCAAATAAGTACAGTCAATTGTAGTACTTTTGAAAATGGAGCCGCACCCGGATGTATTACGGCGCCACTTCGCGCTGGTAGATGCTGGGTATTGTTTCTTGGCGAGTCACCGCGGCATTCCGACAGTGCACAGTGTGTTGCGTGTGGCCAACAGCTTCGGCAGCTCGCAGCTCGCGTACCAAGAGCTGCAGCAACTGACCACCGTTGCACCTGACCTACTTGTCCTCGAGCAATCTAATATTAATCAGCGCCAAGGTGATCAATTGAATAAAAGTACTATTTTATATTCTACACACTGCTAACTTGTCCCTGATCATTTGCAGAAGATGTCTTCAGTCCGACGCCAACAACTGCAGAAGACACGGAGACTGTGACGTTCCCTTTAGCTCCACAAACCAGTCAACGAGCAAGTGCCAAGCGCAAAAAATGTTCGAAGCAGCACTGAAAAAGTGTCGGAACTGCACAATTCGAGACATTTTCAAGCAAAGGAGCTGCAGTCCAGTCCAACCGAGGTACAAGGCAGTCCACCAGTTCCTATTAAGAAGATGCACGTTCAAACCGATTGGGGCTCCTCAGTGCTGACGATGTTACAGCAAATGGAAATGTATCGAGATCAGATTGTGCACGTAGAGCATCGTTGCTCTCGTGAAGCGCAGTATAGAGACCTCGAGCCATTACAGCTGTCACCACAAGTGTGCGCTGCACTGGAGAAATGTTACGGTATCAAGCTGCTGTACTCGCACCAGTTTAATGCGGTTGAAGCGATCCGACGTGGAGAAAACGCGGTGCTGTCCACAGCGACCGCCAGTGGGAAGTCGCTCGCGTACAACGTTCCGATGCTGGATATGCTGCTTAAAGACCCGGACGCCAGATTCATGTATTTATTCCCAACCAAAGCGTTAGCACAGGACCAACTCAAGTCGCTGAGGAACTTCTTAGCAGCGGCAGATTTGCCACTTCATCTTGGAGCAACATTTGTAAGAGCGGCTTGAGGCGGTTGCTTACATTGGCGTCTGCTGTTTATGTGTTCTAACCGGTTCATGCCCCTTGCTTGGTTTACAGGACGGCGACACAGCTATGAAGAGCCGCTCAATGGTCATTCGCGAGACGCGGATTTTCCTAACGAATCCAGACATGCTTCACCTCACGATCCTCCCGAACCATACGCAATGGAAGAATGTGCTGTCGAATCTCAGGTAGGAATCAACTTGAGCCACGTTTGCTTATGGCCGACTTGTTAACTATTCTTTATACTTTGGAAATGTTGCATTAGACTGCTAGTCGTGGATGAAGCCCACATGTATCGAGGAGTGTTTGGGTCGCACGTTTCCTGTGTGTTTCGCCGGCTATTCCGTCTATGTGCGCTCTACGGCGCCAACCCTCAGGTCGTCTGCTGCTCGGCTACAATTCAAAATCCTGCAGAGCACTTTCGACAGCTGCTACCTTCGCTCCCCCTCCGACGGGCGACCTATCATCGTCTGATGGTGTTTCTCAATCACGTTCAGATGCGGGCTTGGGACCGCCAAACCTCCATTTCTTTCGCCAGAGACCTCTTCAGGTGATCACAGAGGATGGAGCCCCACTGTAGAAAAAAATATTCTGCATTTGGAATCCGAAGGTGGCGGAGTTAAAGGATAAACCTAACCGGCAGGAAAAGGAGATCAAGCGGCAAAGACCTCTTGTGTACCTTTCACAGGAAATAGATGCTGATAGCCGAAAGACAACATCCTCCACTGTGACCGTCAAAAGCGGAAGCGTGCTGAAGATACACAAGAGAAAACTCCTCCACCGGAAGAAACTGCGGTTAGTACGAGCACCAGCGCTATTTTCCAAGGCGCGCAGATACTTGCTCGTTTGGTTGAGGCACAAATCGCTACACTTCTCTTTTGTCGTGGCAGAAAATTGACCGAGCTGGTGCTCATGAATGTTCACTCAATCTTGAAAGCTCGCGATGACACTCGAAATCTGATTCGTCGCGTGAGCTCTTACCGGGAGGGTATACTTTGGACGCTCGCCGCCAGATTGAGCAGCGATTGTTTAGTGGGGACTTGCTAGGTGTGGTGGCAACAAATGCGCTTGAGTTGGGCATTGACATTGGTGAGTTGGACTGCACCATTCACCTTGGGCTCCCATCGAGTATTGCATCACTGTGGCAACAAGCAGGCCGCGCTGGACGTCGCCAACAACAAACAATACAGAAGAAGTCCGTGGCAATTATTGTGTGCTTCGACTCGCCACTGGATCAGCATTTTGCGCAGAAACATCATGCCACGGAGCTTTTCCAGCTTGAGCCCGAGGCAGTGAGCTTGAACCCGATGAATAGCCACGTACTCGGCCAGCACTTGTTGTGTGCTGCCCGTGAGTCAGCCCTGTACTCTTCACGATCGGGAGCAGACTATATCGATTCCTTCGTGTTTGGGAGTCTTGACAGTGGAAGTGACCGAGATAATATTCAAAACGACTACCAAGCAGAGATTTCTGAGGTGAACCAGGTGCTCCAGCCCCTCGTAAAGGAAAAAAGCTGATGAAAAATGCTGAAACGGGTGGCCATGCCTGCTATCGCATCCACTCTTGCATGCCGAAAAAATTGAGCCGTCAGCTTGCGCAACATCTGCGATGAAAATTATACCGTGGTGGTTCCCAGTAACAATGTAAACGATGAGATCACTGATGGGGAGGTACTGGATGAGATTCCAGGCGACAAGGCTTTTTTCAAGTGTACCCTACGGCAGTGTATCTCCACCAGGCGCAGGAGTATATCATCACTCGCTTAGATAACATCCAGCGTATAGCATTCGCGAAAAAGTGCCCAAAACCACTCAAATACTTCACATCCTGTCGCGACTTCACAGACCTAGAGGCTGTGCGAATACAAAGTACAGCCAGATTTGGGAGCGTGGGGAAACAGGAGGAAGACACTCCTGTTCTACTTCGTGTGGGCATAGTTTCTATCCAGACGCGGGTCATCGGTTCAACGATTCTCGAAAAGCGTACGATGCGCTTCTTGGGAACGAACGAGTTTTCGTTGCCGCTGATGCAATCATTTGGAGAAGCAGTCTGGCTCGAGTTTCCACTTGTATTGCGCGAAGAAGTCGAAGCTAGTGGAGAAGTGTCATGGACGGCAGCGTTGCATGGCGTCGGTCATCTGTTCGTAGCCTTGGTCCGTCTATTCGTGCTGTGTGATGCTGCTGACATTGGCACAGAGCACCTCAACGAGTTTGAGCAACGCGCGAGGTACGTTAGCATCCATTTTCGTTTGCATAGATGACTGATATGATGTTATCTTGCACTTGAACAGACCAAACCGTGTCACGATCTTCGAACGACGGAAGGCGGCAGCGGCTTGGTGCCTGAAATTGTCAAAGTGCTCCCCAAGGTATGCACACACGATTTTGTTACGCTTGTTCTAATATGATTATCGGTCTGATCGGTTGGCATGATTGTGAAGGTTATCGAGAAGGCGTGGACGATCGCAAGGGAATGCAAGTGCGTCAACGGATGTCCAGCTTGCATTCAATCGACGGAATGTTCCGAGTTCAATGTTGTTTTGGACAAGCGTGGTAGTCTGCAGGTTCTCATGTATTTGCATGGGTTACTTTAGTTGTAGACTTCATTTCGATGCTCTCTTGGCATGTTCAGGTTGTTAATTGCAGTACCAAAACTCGAATTCGCCTTCAATGTACTATTTCCGCTTGGACAAATGTACTGAATTATGATTTGTTTTGTACCATCTCCACTTTGCGTGGTCCGAAGGAGAGGTCCAACACAACGGCCAGTCTCACTTCCTCCTACATAACTAACCAAGCAGACCCAGCTCTTTCGTTGCCTCCCACTGCCCATGTACTCGCCAGCTCTATCAGGAGCAGCTCGTCGTCGAGGCAATTCTGGTTCTCGAACGCCAGCAGCTGAACGAACCGCAGCAGAAGAAAATAATGGCCCGTCACAGCTTCGACGTCACCGCAGTTTGGTGGAGGGAGCTCACCTTTCAATGGAGAAGCACTGTCTCTACTGGTTCATACTAATAAGGACGATGCTAATAGCAACGACAGGAATTCCCAACAGTTGGCCAAGATCACCAACGCACTCATGTACGGCGTCATCAACTCCGTTCTGACCATCCCGTGCATGTACGGCTACGCTGCAATCATCTTTGGCCATCCGGACTTTGCCAATTTCATGCCAGCATTGTCCAAGCTTGTCATGTTCTCCAGTGTGATCCATCAAGTGATGTTCACACTGTTGAGCTCACTACCGTTTGCTATTGGACAAGTACAGGATGCAGGACTGATTTTCTTGAGTGCCATCGCCACGTCCATTTGCAACTCTCTGGGTGAAGAAGTTCCGTTGGAAGCCAAGGTGACAACGACTGTGGTGACAATTGGATTGGCGACGGCGTCACTGGGAGTGTGTTTGGTGTTGCTGGGGAAGTTTAAGCTCGCTGGACTGGTGTCGTACCTGCCGATGCCGGTTGTAGGCGGATATTTGGCATTTATTGGTCTTTTCTGCTTCTATGCAGGACTCTCGTTGTGTACGGGGCTGGTGATCAATGATTTCACGTCGATGATGCAAATTTGGGACCCGCACTACATGGTGCTGTGCGTGCCGGGTATATTGGGTGGCGTGGTGTTGCTTCTGGTGTCACAGCGCTGTGAAAACTCGTTTGCTCTACCTGCTGCAATTTTGCTCATGCCGATGGCGTTCTTTGTGGTTCTGGCATTGTGCGGTGTCTCGTTGGACGAAGCACGCGACTACGGGTGGGTCGCGCCGTCCTCGGACCCTGCCGGCTTCGTGCAGATGTTCGATCTCTTTGATTTCTCACAGATGCACTGGAACCAGGTGCCGAGACAGTTTACTACATGGCTGGGTATGACGTTCGTCGTGGCATTCTCGTCTTGCCTGGATGTTGCAGCTATTGAGATGGACATGGGAAGCCAACTCAACATCAACCACGAGCTCAAGTCCGTGGGATGGTCCAATTTGTGAGTGGCCTGCTGGGTGGGTACACGGGGTCGTACATCTTCTCGCAGACGATCTTCACCTACCGCTCCAAGACCAACTCGCGCATTGTGGGTGTGTGTGTGATCATATCCGAGTTCGCTATCGTACTTGTGCCTCTGTCCGTCATGAGTCTTGTGCCACGCTTCTTCTTCGCGGCTACGCTTATCTTTATTGCGATCGATCTCATGGTTGAGTGGCTTGTGCATGTGTATCACAAGATTCTCCCGCGGGAGTACGTCGTACTGTGGCTGTCTTTCATCGCTATCAACCTCGTTTCGCTTGAGTTGGGAATGGTACTTGGAGTGGGTTTCGCAATTATCAACTTCCTGCTGGGTTATGCGCAAGTTCGCGTTGTAAACCGTCGGTCACGCTCATCTGCTGCTGTACGGAAACTGGCGGCACGCACTATGCTTGGGCAGAAGCGCGGTGCCATCGTGTATCTTGAACTCTACGGCTATCTCTTCTTTGGCTCGTCAGTGCAGATTCTCGAAGACGTGCAGAAGGCTGTTCACATCCGTAAGCTCCGGGCTGTCAAACAGCAATCGAGCAACGGAAGGACTGGTCTCAGTACGCTGACGACGCAGGCATCCCGCTGACGCCAGTGTCGAAGCGGGACGTCCCGATCACGTGTTTGGATGGCAGTCCTGCACCACATCCCGATGGTTTGCCAACAGAGTACGTCGTCATGGACTTCAGCCGCGTCTCTGGCATGGATGCGACGGCTGCACGCAGCGCGTTCATGATCTTGCAACAACACTGCAAGCAACACGAAATCACCGTCTTCTTTGCAGATGTGCTTCCTGAGATTCGTAGCCTGCTTTTGAATAACGAGATTGCGGAGGGAAAACTTCTTCCTCAATGCGGATTCAGCGCTCGAGTTCTGCGAGAACCAGTTGTTGATCAACGTGAACAACCTGCAGGATATCAACCTCCATCACGAGTCTATGAGCGTGCTATTGCACCGCTTCATGGGCGAGCCTGATGACTCCGTGTTCTTCTGTGGCGTTGACCAGTTCTTCCGCAAGTACGAGGTCCCTGAAGGATACGAATTTTACCGAGTTGCATCGTACCCAGACCGCTTCTACTTCCTCGCCAGTGGCCGAGTTGCGCTCTTTATGAATGATGATGGCAGCGTTGCCCCAGGAAAAACGCTCACGCTTCTCGAAAATGTGATGCCCGGTGCCATGTTTGGTGAGGTGGACTTCTTCGGCCGGCAGTATCGATACATGGCCGCCACGGCGATGGAGCCGTGTACGGTGTTCGAGATGAACCGCGCGACTTACGAGTCGATGGACGAGTTGGCACCTACTCTCTGGAACCGACTCCGTGACGTTGTAATGCAGTCTATGGCACTCTCGATCACTAATACTACGTCTATCAACAGTCTGAATAATACCTCCAGCAGCTATCTACCGGGAAACAACTAATAGTGCAGCCTACGGGTAGATGTTTCTCTCCATGGCCAATCGCATACATAGATTTATCAGTGAATTGCACCACTGTTCAAACCGCTAAAGACTTGTTTAAAAACGAAAGTTGCGCGCTAGTTCTCGAAGTGCGTTCTGCTCGGCCCACTGACATTTGAGGGTAACACTTTCCGACTTGGCATCATAAGCAACGTGCTGGACATATCACAACAAAATACACGAGTCAACTGCGTTAGATCATCAAGCATAATTGCCTCCCCATTCGTTCAACCGATCAACACAAACTCACCATGGGGCTGTGGCCACGTAAAACAAGCCGGCGCGTTCTTCGTGGGAAAGCGTATTGCCGAATAATTCTGTAAATTGTTCTTGCTCTATCGTGTGGTGCATAACCTCCTGCGAGTGAAATGCAGCAGAAGAGTAGAATGTAAAATCATGCGCCAGGCGAAATAGCTTCATGAATGCCAGCCGCCGCACACCATCGCACGCCACCTCCACCTCGGCGTTGTTGGCGCCGTCGCGATTGGCACGTCCAACGTGCCGTAGCTTCGTACAGAACATCCCCGCCAGCGTATCCAGCACACGCTGGGCATCTGCAACAGCGATTCGACACTCACCACGATATCGCGCAGTGAGCAGGCTGTTGCGTTCTGCCTCGGAATTTTTAAACGCTCTATCTGCGCCTTGCATGCAATAAGCTCATTAACTACGGAATCCGTGCGCGCCACATCAGGCCCTCGGTCCTGAAGACGTAGCTGTGCCCTTGCAGCTGCCAATTGATTCTGTGCCTCAGTAACCTCACGCTTCCTTTTCTCCTGTGCTGCTGCGACTTCATTGCTAGCTCGGACACGCACTTCATCATTTTCAATAAGCATACGCTGCAGTCGCTTCCTCAACCCCGTATTTTTCTCCTCAAGTGAAGTTTTTTCGGCTCGTTCTTTTTCAGGTCGGCCATCAGTGCAGTGACATTCACAGGCTGCCCGTTGCTGTCTAGCATGGTCACTGCGCGTTGCGGCCTAAAAAGTATCGTTAACAACAACACCAGAAACAATTGATAAAAGTCAGAAATCAAAACGAACCCACAACCAGGATGCAACAAGAGTCTTACGGTCGTCCTCGTTTCTTTGGTGGCTGTACACCATTTACAGCAACAGTAGGTTTTGCAGGAAGCGTTGCAATAGGTTGTATTTCCTTCTGGCCTCCCAGTTTAACTGCTCCAAACACAGTCAGGTTCTTGTCCATTGTTGTTGGTTGACTAGTACGACCACCATTCTGGTCCCAAAATACCGACGACGGCTGTCCCGCAACAATTCCAGGATATTTCACTACTGTAGTGGTCGTCAACTGGGCATCACTCCACGCTTGAGCTTGTAGAGGTTGAGGAGAAGCAGCCGTCGACGCCAACCTCACTCCAATTGAAGTCGTCGCGACAGAAGCAGCAGCTAGAGATCTTGTAACACCAATAGACTCCGTCTCCATTGGCTTTGCACTCTGTTGAGTTCCATCTCCTTGAAGCTTCTCCTCCCGCTCGATCTCAAACACCAGTTCACCTGGTCGTGTGGCCTTGAGCTGTCCAATAACAGTCAAAAACTCTAGCCCTGTAAGGTCCACGCCATTCACTGATAGTAGGGCGTCCCCCACACGTAAATCTGAGGTCGTTCCTTGCAGTGTCGACACTCGCAGTCTCTTGAAGCGGTCGTGACGCACTCCGAAGCCGAGAGTGTCTCCGTGTTTTGTCACTCGAATCGTCAAGCGATGTCTTCGTTGTCCAGGGGCGTTCTCAACGCAGAGTTTCTTTTCTGGGGCTGGCCTGAATTCTGGAACGACGTGGACGTTGGAGAGCCCATACCAGCAACGACAGAAGACTGACGAGAAGATGGCAACTTGGTGTGGTGGAAGACTACAGTGTCGCTATTAGTAAGCTGCGGAGGCGTGCGTTCCAGCCGAGCGATGACTGCTGGAGCTCCTGCTGCTGGTTGGTGTGGCGGCAAGTCCGTCATTTTGGTTGAATGTCCTATGGCTCTGACCCCTTTGGCGCCAAAATACTATCAATTACTATAGTACTAGTAAACGAGATTACTACTAGATTACTTAACGGAAACGACTTAGTACTATTTTGATAATACTTTGGTGTCAGATTCGGAGCAGCATGAGCATGAACGTCTGGACGGCAGCAAGTGACGGCGACATCGAAAGCGTGCGAGGCTTTCTGGCTAGCGGGGGTGATGCTAATGCGAAGGATGAATATGGATACACCCCACTGTAAGTTTCCTGCGTGGGTGGATGAAGGAAAATAATGCTGTAGAATTCTGATAGGAACACTCCGTTGTTGTGTCTGACAGTCAAGCGGCGGTGAGCTACAACCACATTGAGCTGGTAGTGTTTCTGCTGGCTAGTGGTGCGCAAGCGACACTAGGAGACAATGAGAAGGACACGCCACTGCATCGGTGCGAGACGGTCGAGTGTACCAAGGTGCTGCTGGAGTATGGTGCTGACCTCAACGCGCGCAATGCCGATGGCCAGACGGTGAGTCAATTGAACAAACTCGTGCGCGCTATTTTCCTGACTGGCTTTGGGTTGATGCATTGGTATGAACAGCCATACGACGTTGCCATTGAAGATGGCCACGAAGAGCTAGTGAGATTGTATGAGTCGTTGGGAGCTGAGAAGTCCGAGAAGGCCCCAGAAGAAGAAGGCTTCCCTAACGGCGCCAACCTCGAGGAATAGACCATTGGTGACTAAACTTCCGCTACGATCCTTTGTAACAAGTACGCATTTTACTGCCGCTAGCTACTTACTACTTTGGTTGTGTATGTTCACTCAGCAAGAGTTTGTCAACATGCCGTGTCGCGGCAATCAGGCTCATTATATCATTTTAGTATCATCGTGAACGCTCGATAAAAGGCCTACAGATATAAAGTCAATATGCAAAGAGCAATCGTTCGCTTCCTTCTTTCTCCTTCACCAGGCAAATTGCCAACTGACTCACAAACGGAGAGCCACCAGTGCTGCTGTCCACCCATTGAGAAAATTGGTACAATGTACCACACTGTACCGTCCATTTCCTTAGCCCAACATGGCTACATTATTGTTGAAGACATCATCTTCCGCTGCAAACGAGTGACGCCGTTCAACAACAGAGCACGCTGTACGCACGAGCGATAACACGGCTTCTTGAGATAGATCGGACTCGCAGAGGTCAAGCAGCATGCCGGCGTACTTTAGACTGTAGCTGGTGAACTCGCCAGTGGGATCAGCATTGACTGAGCAGACGGACTGGAAGACGCGAGTGACCTCGTCATGGCACGCGAGCTTTGCGGGGTGTTCGACTTGCAGCAAAGGACCGTTAGACTGCTGCTCATATAAAATGTTGATCATCTCGAATACTTCGTCGGCGGCTTCGCGAGCTTTAATAGTAGAGATGAGGTCACCTGCGAGCTCGCGCCGTCCTTTGCCTGGCACAGCGCGTAGGTAGCGATAGAATGCTACCACGAGGTCCACGTCATGGGCGTCCACTGAACTGTCAATACCGGACGACACGCTGCGCTGTACAGCTTCTGAAAGATCCTCGGAGCCGCTGTTGCTGTCTGATGACGAATCATCATCATCACTGAGCTTGTCATACGTAGACTGGAAGTTGCCAACAATCTCCTTGTTTATCTTGGGCGCGCCAAAGTATTTCACGTGGCTCTTCGTCGTCTCATTCTTCACCCGAAGGAATTGATTCTTGAGCGATTCACCTGACAGGTCTGTGAGGTCGCTGTCTTCCATCCAGTTGACAGAATACAAGTCTCCGAGACACGACCCAATGCGTTGGCCATCAACTTCGTCCAACGGAGGGCAATACGTAGCCCACGAAGACTCAAAGCCGTTTGCAGCCGTCGTCACGTACGCATTGATGCTCTTCATAAAAGAGCTTGAAAACATCGATCCAGACTCGCAAGCTGTCAACCAACAGCAAGGTTTGTTAAGACTCAAAAGCACACGCACACACCACCGCCACCTAGCCTTCGAGCTACAAATATATACAATTTTACCTTCCATGTAGAACACCAGTTCTTTGTACATCTTCTTCTCGTGCATCTTCTTCATAGCCTCCTTCAGTCTTGAAGCCGTGAGCGCCTTCATGTGTGGGAAGTAGACGTTCCCACGAGACCCGTGGTCCACAAAGTTGACAAACACTCGGTCGTCTGCTGTGCTGTTGAGCACCTTCTTTCCGAAGGTGCCGGAGCTGTTCCCGATCATGACGTTGATAAAAGTCTCGGGAGTCACTTCCGCGCCGCGGTAGTCGATGTTGCAGCCTTTGTACACGTCCACAGGCTGCACCATCGTGTTCGCTGTCGTATTCTTGGTCGTAGGTTTGTTGAAAAGCTGGCCCGGGAACGGATTGCGCTCGTGCCAGGCCACGTCGTCGTACATCATGAGCACCACGTTCTCGACTGGGATTCCATGGCGGCGGACGACGTGGTAGGCATGACAGCCGTCTGATTGGTGGCGGTAGTTGCTGTATCCGCTCGAGCCGACTGCGATGATGGCCCAGTGCTCAGCAGCAATAAGGGAGGGCTATAAGAGCGCCAAGCAGCGCTACAAAATGGAGGAGAATCGCCATGCTTTAGCTTGGACGCAAGTGATCTTCCAACGAAGCTGTTCTTCAAGGAGTACCTAAAATATGGTACAGTGGTGTGTTGAACACAATTGTACTAAAAATACTGGTTCTTTACGAACAAACACCGGAGCCCTGCCCCTATCCACAACAAGCCAATCATGGCCAGCGAGTCGGTCAATACTGGACTGACTGTATTTACTCCAACACTTTTGACCTTCCCAATCATCGTGGCATTGTCCGTCTTCGTCGCAGCATATCAAAATGCCTGGCAAAACAGTATCCCCCGTCAAAATCACTTTCCTAATCCTTTCCAACACACAGTTAAAACACCTTGTCAGTACAAATACCCTGTGTAAAATGCAGCACTAGTCGCATTATCGTCACGAAGTTCGCCCTTTCTTTGTATCTGCTGTCATGGCGAGACTCGGTCAAGTCTAAATTTATTCTTTTGAATTCTTAAAATTCGTTTCTTGACATACATTTTCTAGTATAAAATCTCAGTATTTCTCGACAAATCAATTGCGTACTGTAACTGTGCGCCTTAGGAAAAGAGCGGGCAGCTTTGTGTGTGTGCACTCGCCATCAGCCAATTGCCAGGCCAGTGAGCGGAGCACATTGCGGTGCCGACCTGCGCTATCAATTACCTACGAGGTATATCCCCGTCCCAAGCAGCACCAGGTGGGCATATATTATAAAAGCCTCGTACTCATCAACCGCATATTCACCCCTCCTCCTGGTTGTATCACAGAGCCCGTCCCAGTCAGCAATAGAACGTCCTCGTACAGTAGCGTGGTGATGCGGAGAAGGAGACCGCAGCTGCTGCTGACGGCTGTGGTGCTGCTTGCAACGCTACTGGTGACGAGGATTGAGGCTCAGAGCGCGTCGGGGTCCGCCCCAGCGACTGTCGGAAGCTTGTCGACCGACAGCTCAGATACCACCGAAGCGGATGATTGCTCGGCTTGCTGTGTCTCCTCTTCATCGTCGTCGTCATCTTCAGTTTTATTAGGGGAGACCCAGATTTGTCACTTGTCTGTTGTGATGAACAACAACCTCGGAATCTCTTCGGGACTGTCCATGGGGAATGCAGCGGCTTGCCATGTTGCGAGTACAGTACGTTCGTTATCTTAAGGTGACCTCCCCCCCTTCACATACAGACTAACGTTTGATGATATTATTTTTTGTATGATTATAGACGGCAGGAAAGCTCAAAACCACCAGGCGTGGTACCCGTGCGTGGCCTTCCCGACGTGTCAGAACGACACGAACAAGCAGGCATTCTGCAATGGACAGGACCTCTGGTACTACACGGAGGGGTATGAGTTTACGTGTACGGACGAGTGCTGCTACGGACTTGTACTGGACTCGAACGTTTGGCGTGGCAGGTCCAACAATTACCCAGGTCAGACGAACGCGACATTTGGAGTTACGATCACGCCGACAGATTTCCTGGACGTCTTTTACCCGGATGGCATGGACGGCCAAACCTACATGGTGAATCAGATCATGCTGGCCAGTCCTGTGGGTACAATTTCTCAGAGGGATGTTCGTGCCGACTGGAGCGTCCAGGGAACTCCACTAATGGCCCTCTGAACGAGGACACCACGTGCGAGGTATCGACCTTCCTCGGTGAAAATCGGACATATTTGACTGTGGATATCTCGGAGACATACCAAACGAACGATACGTTCGTATTCATATTTGACGGTGTAGTGACGCCGTCTGGACTGAACGATAGCAATAGCAGCTCGACCAACGTGACGTATACGACGGCGTCGAATCTCACGCCTGTGTACTTCATCTTTAACGACTCGGAGAACACCGTCTTTGACACCTATGTGCGCGTCACGGACTTAACAAGCGCAACACTCTCAAGCGGTTCGTTCCTCCCTGAGAACATCTACCCAGGCAACTCAGGAAATGCCAGCCTTACTTTCTACACCGAGGCCAACATCCCGACAGGCAGCTCCATTAAGATGACGTTCAGCTCGAAATGGGGCTTTACAGCGGATGCGACGTGGTCGTGGGAGCTTTATCCTCTCGTGAGCACGGACGAAGACACGTTTTTCGCCCTGTCGACAGCCAGCACCACAAGCTCTGCGTCGGTGGACAGCAAAAACTTCACGTCGGCCACATTTTCGTCCTCAGATAATTCGTGGACTCTTATCGTTCAAGAGCCAATTTCAATCGGCTGGGTCAGCCTTGGTGTAGACACGGTGAAGAATCCTTCTGTGGCATACTCAGGATTAAACTTTGCTGCTATCGACATTCGTGATCCAGGCGACCTGCTGATTATTGAAGGCACTTTTTCTGCTATCTCGGTCTATTTGACGTCCGAAGCTAGTGCAAGTCCGTACAACTACGTCACCATGGTCGTGCTCGTGGGCTCATTGGCATTCTGCAGCGTGGCTATCCGGAACAATGGACTGTCATTCTCGCTGGGCTCTATTTGGACAGATATCACGGCTATATGTACCGTGTTGGCGCTATGCACTGCTATCGTGAACAACTTTATCTGGTTCTTCAATCGCGGTAGCACGTACTTTTACATCAATCGGGCGTACTTGTGCTTCACGTTTACGATGCTCACAGCAGTGTGCTTCCATTGGGGAACTGTGCTCAGCTTGCGTCTACGAAAACTGCCGAAACGTACGGCAACAGTGGCGTTCGTGGCATTAAATGCGCTCTTCTACGCGTTCCAGATCGGGTACCTGCTTAATTACAGCAGCTTGATCGGCCATGTGTACGACTCCGAGAATGATGTTACGACACTTGCGTACCAGCAGTGTAACGAGGACGTCGACCAATCTGCCAGTGTTTTCTCGGAGATCCAGGGTTACTTGTGGGCGTGTTATGCCGAAGATGATGACAGCTTCTTCTTGATTGTGACATCCGTCACATACGGAATCTTCCTTGTGCTTACCTTCGTCGTCATGGCCCTGGGTGTGATGGTCATGCGACGTGGCAAACTGCTACTTGGTAGTGCCTCAGGACCTCACCAGGTTGTTCTTGTGAAGGCTCTGCGGCTCTATTATGCACTTATTGGCATTGTGACACTGGTATACCTATTGTCGTGGGTTGTACAAATCATTTCACGCACTACACGTGGCATCGCGTATCCATGGTTCTACATCTTCACTGTGTGGCTGCCGTGTTCTATCCCTCCGTGCTGTTTGATCTTCCTGCAATGGAACGCTACAGCGCAGTCTCTGCGTGACGCAGATCGCGAAGCCTCTAGTGATTGCAGTCCTCTTCCGATTCAGGATATGGTGAGATCCGTACGCCCAGCTTCACCTTTAGTACGTCGGACCGATGGACTGAAGGATCATTGGAGAAGCTGGAGGAAATTATGGCTGAGGGAGAAGCAACATTTGATGCAGTGTCGAGTCGACGTTCGCTCATGAACTCTACAATTTCGCCTACAGACGATTATGTCGGTCTGTCCATGGCGCTGGAGATGAATGAGGATTTCCACCATGGTTGCTTCATTGCAATTCAACGACTAGAAGTTGAGGTAGGAGAAACTCCATCCAGCTCATGGAAGCAGATTAGCAACACTGATACGGTGATGGCCGGCGTGAAGGATGTTGCACCTATCGTGCTGCCCCAGCAGCAGCGCTACCTATACACGTTCCTGTCAGTGCCACGCATCCCAGTAGGTGCCTCGACTGAGAAGCTTCGTATGGTAGTTTACGCGCTGAATTCTGCCCCTGCTTCGGTAAGTCATGAGGACCATTCTGAGATGACAGCAGCCGAGGTATTGGCGGCTATGGAGCGCACGCAGAGCAGCCGAGATTTTGACGAAGACGATGGAAATGACAGTTTACACACGTTGGACTCGTCGTTAGTAGAAATGGAGGCATACGGCGGGTACCATAGCTCCCAAGTTATTGACGAGCTCTTCGAGATGGAATCCCCAGGGTCCACATTTGACGACACAGGTGCAGGTGAAAGATCTGAGACCAACTCAGGGTCGCCGTCCATGGTGCCCCATTCTCTGAGCGTGGTCGCAGAATTCACAGTATCCACAGGTGCGTTGGTGACGGCAGGTGCACGCACAGAGCAGACAGTTCTTACAGCCACAGAGGACTCATACAAGCACTTTGGCCCCAACGCGGCATCACCAAAGTTGTTAGTGAACACAGTGATCCCTAAGGCAGCCGGCGCCAAGTACGGATTTAACGGTATCGAGGGTGGTATCCACGCCACGGCACCCGCGATCAGCAAGCAGTATCATATTCGTGAGCAAGGCCTGCTGGTTGTGGAAGACCTTACTGAGAGTCGATTTAGCAACTGGATCCCGAGACAGATCCTGGAGATTATTATTCGGTATCGGACGAAGGAGTTGCTCATAGCGGAGAATGACCTAGCGCGTCTGGAGGCCTTCGACCGACAACGGCAAAAGGGGTCAGATCGCGGCATTTACGAAAATCTGATCCAGCAAATTCAAGATGATGGCGATTTGAACCGTTGTCGTGAGTGGATGCTTCAACGGTGTCACGAGCGCAAGGAATATGTTGAACTTCTTCGCCAACTGCGCCGTGTGTACATGATCCGAGACAAGCGAAAAATGTTTTCAAGGCCAGTACGGAAAAGAAAAACTCGCAACTTCGATTCCTGCCGATTAACTTGCACCTTCAGGAGATGTGGGTGGGTAACGCCGATGCTGTGGCGCAAACAAGCATGACCAGCGGAAGTGCCACCACGGAAGGCAATGCCGGTGCAGCCGTGTACGACATTGTGACAGTCGGTGCAATGGCAGCTCATGTGTATAAATTTAAGAACGGCGGTATCTTTGGCCTAGAAGAGCAGCATGCAAAGCTTAAGCCGCGAGTGCACGAGTCACAAGGATCAGCTGCCGCACACCACCAGATTCCGCTTTGGACGGAGGACGAGCAGAAGGCCGAGAATCACGAATGGGTATTGGGTAAGCGCATGGATGTGTGCTTCCCCAGGCTGTGGCAGCGTTGGTGACTGCTTTCACACGTAAGGTTGATTTAGCATTACAGCACGCACGCCCGGAGCAAGGTCAAGCTATGTTGGAGCAGCTCAGCAAGTTGGGCTTCCTTTTCAACGTGGAAAGTTTGGTATCTACACACGGCAATGAAGCAGGTATGCTGGAGGATATGGCTGGTGCCGTTAACGAGTTGCGCAATGTACGCTTCGTGCTGGTGGATGAACAAGAGGAACTTGAGGGGATAGACGAAGAGGCCAGTGATGACAATACTCCCAGGTCATTGACGTTCCATCTCGAAGAGGAAACTAAGCAAAGCCGATCTGGGTCGAGCGAGCGTAGTCGAAGTGATGCGAGCAGTGATGCAGATGCACGGCGTCTGGAGCTACAGGTGCAGCAGCGACAGTCAACACACTTACAGTCAGGGGCGTCCTCAATTCGTCTAACATCACCAGTTCCACTAATTCGACGGGAATTGGTGGTGTGATTGACGTGGATGTCTTCACGAGCATCGACGATGCCCTGTCAGAGACGAGCTCAGGATACGGGCCGAATAGAAAGATTCTGAGGACTCAGAGGATCCAGTGTCGTCCAGGGGAGGCCGGGAAGACCTCCTGTCATCACATTCATCTTTCAGTGGTGTTGGCCAGCGGTTGCTTAGTACCTTCATCAAGGCGAAGAACCATCGACTGTTGGGTGGACCTGGAAGTAACTGGGATAGCGTGCAGTCACTGGCGCCTTCTTCGGTGGACAAACTCTTTTCATATACGCACCTGGTGGTCCGCGTCAAGCTGCGGTCTGGAAAGGTGAAACTAACGAAGGCACTTCGTCACGGCGGACCTATCAAGGTATGCCCCGTGTTGTTCACACAAGGAATTAACGAGAAGCAGACACTAGCAAACAACACGGGCTCTTCGATCACAAGGTTGCAAGACGTGATCAATGCCAATAGTTTGAAGACTCTTCGACGTTATTGCGATCGTTATTGCAATTACCTTGCAATGCGACAGGTGCAAGACCTGCAGAGGCAAGAGCAGCAACGAGGAGACGAAGTCGGTGGAGAACGACCTCCTGTGGCGCCAAATTCCGTGATCTCTCAGTCAGGTCCATCCCGCGACCAAGTAAATCGTATTTTATCCGAGCTGGATAAACTGATCGGCACAGCTGGACGACAGGCGCGCAAGAAGCGCCCAGAGATCCTGCAGCTGAGCTCAGATTTGTGTCGCGGGATTGCAGGAGGACGTGTCACAGTGTGCAAGTCTGCCAAGGACCGAACAGGAATGTCGGTAACACTGGAGCAGGGTCGTATTCTCGTGCAGAACCACGGTCTGCGCGAGAAGAAGGCTGGCATTGTGGCAGTAATGCGAACCGAGGGTGTGCGTATTGAGAATGCGCTGAAGAACACGGGTCGTCGTGTATTCGCATTCAATGCGTTGCAGCGGTCACTGCTTCCCGAGGAGTACCGCTGTCCACCACAGACAGGTGGTCGCAACATGTCATAATCACCCGAAGCGAAGGGAGCCAACACGGAAGCTGCGAAGTCTCGATCTCATTCACACCTCGGGCTGAATTATATAAGACACAACTAGCTTATGTTAGTAGTGTTTTCAGGGGAACGGTAGCTACGTCCGTCGATTTTTGAGGATCTGTATGTGTCGGCGGACTTCTTCCTCTGTACTGCAGTTACGTGTACTAAACGTTGTTAATCATAAAGCCAATGAATAACTAAGTTACGTCGCACGTTGTCTGTCCTTCTAGCACTGTAGTCCGTAAAGCCTGGAGGGGTCGTACCTGGTACTACTGCCCGAGGCTGTAGGCGAAGGAAGATGTCTCCACCACCTGCTTAATTGGGAGCAGCCACGTCCAGTCGGCGCTTGTCGTCGGCAGTAGCCCCATGTTGGAGCACTTGTACACACCCATGGCAGCACCCACCAGACTACCAGCCATGTAGACAGCCTTGGGCTGTGTCAGGTCGACGACTCCGTCGTTCACAGGTGCGAACGCTACAGATAATACACACAGTAAGACAGTTAGACTCACCCCTCAGTAAAATAGTGCTACAGAATGTGACCCACCATTGTTAATGTTAAAGAGGGACTTGGCCGTGTTCATGATGATCATTCCTGTGATCATGATGCTGAAGATGTTGATGGAGTTGCCACTCATCCACATCATGAAGCCCGTTTGCAGCAAACTCTTGAAAGGAGCCATACCAATCTCCATAGCGCGCTATAGCAGTAGTAGAAACAGTAAGCCGTCTTGATCGCAGAATATTTTTTTAGTATTTCGTATAACACACCTTCTTCTTGAGCTCCGATGTGTTGGCAGCAGTCTTGGCCACGGCACTGTTGGAGTCCTTGTCGGCCGAGACTCCCTTGCAGTAGCCCACGGGCTCTAACCGGTGCGGCAGGTCGCTTTCGCGGCCCTCATTCAGCTGCATATGCCACTTGCGCTGCTCCATTTTCGTCTGCGAGATGACAAGTGATATTGGGGGAGACTCAAGGAATAGCTGAAATAACGGATATAGCATGTATATATTTATATATTTCAAATTTGTTTATTAAATTACAAAATCATGAGATACCAAAACGTGCATTAATTGGTTTAGTTGCACTTCTGTAAATATCCTTTTTTCCTATGCATGTTAGCATATAAGAATCTAATTCTATGCGTTTTATGGCGCGAGGTGGAATTTCGAGGATTTTCTGCGGGACAAAAATCCAGCGTATGACGTGTGCCACTTAGCTGGCTATTGATGATGAGACTCTTGATCATCAAGCTTGGATATCGATCACCAGGGCGCCAACACAAGACGCCAACAAAGAAGGCAAAGAGAAGCGTTTACGAGGCGCTGATGAATCAGGATCCATGGGTCAAGGCTTGACAGCCACGATGCAACGATCCTAAGATTCCAAGATACGCGGGCCGGCTGAGGTGACTTTCCATTTCACCTTCGTGTCCGTTGACCAGGGAATGGGTGGCGGGCGGAACAAGGGCGATGGACAAGATGTTGCTGCGCTTGCCTTGAGATGACCGCTAGCGATTGCGAACGATTGCGAATGACACCTTCGTCTGATCATCAACCAGTTTCCCTATGCGACGACTCTGGCGTGTCTTGAACACCAGCTATGGATATCGACGTGGGTGCACTCTGCGTGCAACCCCGCAACGGATCCCATGACCTTATTAGAAGTCAAACGAATGGCGCAGAAAGCGAGCGACCACGCGAAAAAAAAAAAAAACTGATTAAAAGCGTGCTGCTATTAGATTAGGCTTTGGCAGCAAGATCGCTGAGGCTCCTCCTTTCAAATCAGCTCTCCTCGATCTACATGTACGTGCACCTCCATTCTTGCGGCTGCTGGGCCTGGCGCGCCATAGCTTCCTTCCACACAAGCGAGCGACTACAGTTTTGCACCGGCTGCGCTCTGAGAAGTGACACCTATCCAACTCTGTGGGTGGGTAAACAAGCCAAATGCGCCAGCTACAGATGGCAACATTCCCTCACTTTGCAATCCACCAAGAAACCCACACGTCAGTTTGCCTACTCGAACTACTGATCGAACCCCACGCGACGCTACACACGATATACACATACCATGGTACTCAAACAGAAACCAACTACTTCTTCCACACCATCTACTCCTTCTCCCTCCTCGTTAATGGCAGGATTTGTACGCGTAGAGGAAGACGGAGAACGCCAACGAAAACGCTCCCTATCATCCTCTTCAGCTTGCTCACCCGCTACGCCAGAAGGACGCGCCAGTGCCAGCACCAAAGTATTCTCCCGTTGGCTCTACGGTGTTTTACGTGGCGACACGCTACTACTCTACTGGCGTCGCACAGACTACAAACGCAAGACTGCCCCACTGGACCAATTGCAGCTGCAGATGCAGCCAGCAGCCCCCAACGAGAGCGTTTTTGGCTTCGACCACGAGTGTCTCTACGTACGGGCCAAGGAATCAGGTAGAGTAGTCGCTCTACGTATCCACCAGCGGAAGGATATCGTCCGGTGGGTCACGGCGCTCTACTACCAAAGTCTGGGAGGGAGAATCCGACGGTAGTCCACAAGGAGGACAGGCACAGAAACAGGCATTGCAGACACGCAGTCGCACCTGTTGATAGTGAAACCAAGGCATTCAAGAAGAGCGTGTCGTTCCAAGATGAGCCACAGGTCAGAGTTCTACCTCAGCAAGCCTACGACCCAGCCGATCTGTTCTACTCGGAAGACGACTACGAGCAGTTCCTGATGGACAGACCGTCGCATCTCTCCAGCCTCATGCGAGCTATTTATTCCAAGACGGCTGCCAAGCTCCGCGTATCCAAAAAGCACACGCGGTAACAGCAGTCTCAAGTCTCTACCAAGCGCCCAAGTTTTAACTAACGTCGTAGCTCTCTTTTTACCAGCTGCAAAGATAACACGTGATCCAAGTTTTGTTGTTCATGGTGGTGCTGCACAAGCACCGGGAGTTCTGCTCGCTATCTTCACTTATTGGAATTAATGCATGCCATGCAGGTGCTGGAGGGATTTCATGATGCACTTGACAAGTAAACCATGTTAGTGTTTGATGCTGGCTACAAGCTGATCCTTTGTGCTGGAGTTCAACTAGCGAGTTCCGTTAAGACAAGACCAGAGCATGGTAAGTGAATGTACTGCAGGTATCCTATTAGTATTGTTTTGTGCCGCTGGAAGGTGTCAAGAGAGTCTATCGTGGTCCAAGGGTCAGCGCATATTGGCTCTCAAGTTGAAATACATTACTGCACAGAATACGACTAGCCCAACGAGGATGGTGCCCAGCAGTCACCGAGTGTTCGAAGCAAACGCGCACGGACACATTATATGCCGACATGAAAAATGCGACTTCACATCGAGGGGTTACATTCCGATATGGTATTTTGAGCCGTTGGGAGCAAGTCGTTCGTTGCTCGTAGCTCTTGGCTCTCTGCTGCTCCAAGCATCCCAGATCGCTTTCCTTGCTTGGCGTGCTTCTCGCGAGCTAACTTGTAGACAATCGCGTGCAGGATGTCGAAGTTAACGCGGGCGAACAAGATCGACCAAATGAGTACTGCCGGTATGTTGAATATTCTTGATGTGTAACAATTGATGGCTATTGCATAGTGGCTCATTGACGAGCTGCTTGCTCTTGATTGTCTCAATGTGATCTAGAGTGGCAACAGTACCATCAACTGATGACCAACCAGCAGCTCATGGCGTACTTTGCAGATGAAGTCCACCGCTTCTCACGGTCACCTATGAAGCCTGACGATGTGCTACGGCGCTTCAGTTTGAACGGTGACGGTCATCTTGACCTCCGTGAGTTTCAATTGGCTGTCACTCGACTGGAGATAGTATCTACTCCTCCAACAGAGGCAGATGGATCTTACCAGAATTCGCAGCACAAACGAGATCTGGCGAGGGCAAAGGAGCTCTACTTGGTGTTCTGTCCGTCACAAACACGCAAACTAGGTACGAGCTGCTTTTACTGCAGTCAAAATGACCTGAGCGGTACACTAACTCGACATTGCTGTGCGATGATTGTGCTTGATTGTTATCTTATCTAGACATTGATCTTTTCTGCCGTGTCATGACCGAATGGTCTCTACAGCCGATGCGAGCGCGTTACCAGCAAGACCAGACGGCGCACTTGGCGTCTTCAGTGTCCTCTATGTCGATGGGAAATCGAACTCAGTACTCTGCTCCTCGTGTAGCATTACCAACTCCCTACGCGACGCAAACCTCCCTAGAGATCAGTCGAGCTGTCGGTGGCGAAAACAAAAACAAGGGAGAAAGTGAGCGTGATGCCGAGGCCAGTGCTCGCAACGCTCGGCTCGTGGAAGGAGAAGTGCTATGGCAAAGACTTTCAACAGCAATTACGCGAAGCAGTGAGAAGCTCCGCCTGATTTTTCTCAAGATGGATGTCATGAGCTCCGGTCGAGTCAGCCCAGAAGAGCTAGAGCTGGCATTGAGTCATATTGGCGTGTTCTTGACCACACGCGAATACGAAAAGCTGTACATGTCAGTGGGTAATGATGTGAAGGAATACAAGCGAGATGGTGCGAGCGACGGACGGTGGCGCGGTCGAGGAGGTAATGGTAACTCTTTTGTCATCAAATACGCTGAGTTCCTCGCCTTGTTTCAAGAAAAGACAGGAGAGACCCACATTTCGAGGCGCTGCCATCTAATTCCCGACAGGTATCTCCTCCAGTTGTGGGGTTGGCACCGCTCGCCTTTGGGATTTTCTTGTCGCTGCAATCGACAAACTGCAACCACTTTTCCAGCAGTACGAACGGATCCGACAGTACTATATGCCCCCAGAGACCTTCCGAGACTGCCTTCTGCGCTGTGGGATCACGATGAGCAACGCTGACTTTGCAGCCCTACGCGTTCGTCTTTTGCCATTCACGTAAGTATCATCAAGTTTTGCGGGCAACTCTTGGGTGTCGGCATAAGTTCCGTCTAACCTACTTTCTGCTTTGCTTACCATCCATTATCGTAGGGACCCAGCGTCTGGTGCAATTGGCTTATCCAAACTTCTCGCGGCACTGAAGGCAGCTGATCGCACGACCATGCAGTCGAAGGCATCTCCTAGTGTCCCTGGTGGTTCTGTTGGCTACGTCGATGTGTCTCCAATCCGACTTGGACGCAAGACGGTGACGCCAATATCGAGCAATTCGGTTAATGACGACCACACACCCTACCCAGCAGGGAAGTCGACGCATGAGCGGTATGGATCGACCTGATGAGTGTTATTGATGCAAAATACTTACTCGATTGCTACTGTGGCTTAGGAATGCTGAGGAAACCCGCACAATTGTCAAGATTCGCGACGAACGCCGCAGAGAAAGTGATATCCATTTTCCATTAAAAACTGGGGCCCCGGAGTAGAGAAAGAGAAAATGGCGACAGTGAGGCTTATCTCGAACACCAGCATCGTCGACAGGATCCATTCTTCTCGACGGGTAAACCACCACTAGCCCTTGAAGAACGAATCTTATCCAAGTTACAGCAGCTGAAGCAGCTCGGACAGCTCTCAGCATGCTCGCCACAGAGTATTTTTCCTGCTGATCGCTTTGGCCATGTTTCGCGGGGGCAGTTTCGCCAGGGTCTTGTGGATCTAGGCCTACTAGCTCGATATGCCGAAGTTGAAGCACTCTTCTGGACGCTGGACCCCCATGGGCGTGGATATGTCATGGCACACGACTTCTACGACCACCTGAACAGCTTTTCCACCCAGTTAAGCACCCGAGGATTCTCTAAGTATCTGCCAGAGCTTGCTGTTGGCGGGTCGGCACAAGGTGGTCGCTTGCCTCGCTCCGTACAAAAAGTGCTGGAAAAATGTACCTCGACCTATCACAGCTCTGTGCGATCTGCGAGCGGATGGATACCAATCAAACTGGGATGGTCTCGTCGACAGAATTGCTGTCGGCAATCCATGAGATGGGCATCATGGCATCCGTGGCCGACAAACACGCCGCACTTCAGGTTCTAAGCTGCGATGAATACCCACAACAAGACACTGCACCACCGGAGCGAATTTCGTATCGTTCGCTTGAAGGGCGTCTGGCCGCGATTTGCAGCGTCTTGCTTTCACCAAAGAAGTGCTCGAAGCACCTGACTAACACGTCCGTGCTGCTAGCTCCGTACGAAGAGTATTCGTTACACACAGATATTACATCTAACAACCAAAGTTCACGAGACAGTGATGCACTTTGGAACTGCCCGCGTCGTCGCATGCACCAAGACCACCGTGCTGCAAGATCATCCATCAAAATTACGGATGCAGTTAGTAATCCCGACGGAGAATTCACGCCAGTCCGACCGCCGACCGCAGCTGAAGAAGCTAAATCACGCAGGGACAGGAGACATCGCGTTGCTTTGGTGGGAATATTGCAGGATCTACTTGAGCGACGCAGCGACTTGAAGACAGCTCTTGATTTACACCGCCGTGCAGATGCTCGTGGTCTCGTCACAAAGCAGGACCTCGTCGAGATTTTGCTCACGTCGCGTTTGAACTTGCATTTTTCGGCTGGTGCTCCAGCGGTTCAAGAGCTCGTTGATGAGTTATACCCCACGTTGGGTGCTGGTGGTAGCCTCGGGTTCTTGGATGTATTGCGCCGTATTAGCGAGCTGTTGGGTGAGGTCACCAAAGAACTGTCGTTGCCACCACCTTCATCGGGCAATGGGCCTCCGTCCACTTTTTCCACCAACCCGTACCAGCAGCCACGGCAGACTGGGCGCCGTCACAATGGAGCCAACTTTGACATGCACAGCCCGTGCTACCTACGAAGCCGTCACCCTCAGCTTCTGTCATGAAATCCTCTGCGCTCCCTAACGGATCAGAGCTCTCTGGAAGCGCTACAACTGTTCGACGTAAACTTCTAGGTGATAGCAGGTTGAGGGATCTTTTGAGCTCAGATTACGGTCTCCAGAGCGCCGCAGTCCTCGTTAGACATGCGTTCAAGGGCCTCGCATCACGAGAGATGGTTGTGCCTGTTGACAATGGTGAGTTCGAGGCCATGTGTCGTGTGAATGATGTCAAGCACGTTTGCTACCGCCTCGGACTTGACCTGGATATGTACGAACAGCAATTTGTGGCGAGCGGTGTGGATACAGGCGACAGCGGCTTTGTGTCTTCTCCCTGATCTGCTCGAATTCTTCAAGCAGCTCGCACAGGCTGGTGACATGACTTCGCCATCCACTGAGATCAAACAAAAAGACAACGCTATGGACGTACGGCGCTCAGTAACATTTCGCGAGTCTGGCAGCGCTGACGACCATTGCTACGAACACATGAGAGGAATCCAGTCAAGCCCAGTTGTTCACTGATCGCTTAAAAAGAAGCAGACTTCCAGCTAGTTGATCAGACAACCGAGAGTGGGTGATGTTAGAATGAACTGCGCAACGCATGAATTTCCAAATGAATACGTATGATAGCTTGTTTGCGAGCACGCATATCTAAACTTCGAGTCTAGTATTGCATGCAGTCGTCGGAGCAGTATTTAGTTTCAATCAGTGCAAGCCAAACACGAGTTGGCGAAGCTCCCTCCAAATACTAGTTGATCACCAAAATTAGAGCTCATTCTTGAGCTTCTATCTCGTGCTACGCTGCATTTCACCGCTCACCACGTTCTATCATTGTTTTGCATTTGCTGGTAGCTTTGTGGTGCCGCCTACGCTTCGAAGATAAGGGCCACCATGGCAACGGTACCCTCGGGAAAAGGCTTACCACGGCTGAAGTACACACCAGCAGCCTCACAGAAACTCATGCTAACCAAGGACGCTGCTAAGATGAATCGAGTGACCAGCGGTATTGGTGGGGCGGTGGAGAGTGTGCAAATGAAAATCGGCATGCTGGGTCGCGAGATTAAAGCTGATGAAAAGGGCAAACAGGAGTATGACGAGCAGCTTTTCCGACTGAATCAGCGTCGTTCAGACCTAGAGGCCAAACTGCGAGAAGCTCGCGAGTGGAGTGCACTCTTTGAGAGTAAGATCAAGCCACTTGCGGGGAAGTATGCGGAAACGACAGACGGTATGCAGGATCAGTATAACGATGCCAAGCTACGTCATGCACAGGAATTGCTGTGCTCATGGAAAACTTCGACTATCACCCGGAGTTCAAGCGCTTCAGTGACACTTTCTCCGCAGTGCCCTTCCGACCCAAGTAAGCAGAATTCTGTAGTTCACACGCCTCAGTCACGAAACGATAAAACTAAATGCACACACAACTTCTTTAACGATTCCGACAACAGCAAAATGGCAAATTTGCGATGATGGCATATCACTCTTGATAGGAAATATAAACTGAGAAGACACCTCATGTCGTGGGTGATTGAGGTCTAGCGCCTACAAGTGATCTGGGCCTCCAACAACCATCTCCAGTTCAAAGGCGGCGGGCAGGCGACGATGTTTCTTGTCCCGAGCCGTCCAGTCCATTTCGGAACGTGAGAAGACAACACGTCCAGTCTCTTTGTCTGCAGAAAAACAAAGGGTGTACGTTCACAGGTTACAACCGACTGAAGCTTTACAACAAAAGGAAATTGTAAGATTTCGTACCAGGCTTGAGGAAGAACGTGTTGAACCAAATCTTGAAATGTTTGGCACGCATGCATCCGCTCACACGTTCGCGGTAAAACTCTAACATGACACATCCGTGGATTTCTTGCTGCAACTCGAAATCATTGAATCCAATTTCTTGATGAATGAGTGTCTTGGGGATCCGCTCGAGTTGAGAGTGAAGATGCGCAGTCGCAGCTTGGGTAGCTTGGCCGCGGTCAGCGTATTGAGCAACGTCAGCTTGTGGATTGTAAAGCTTGGTTCCACAATATTTACCCCGGGCACGGGAGACTGCGACGCGCACAACGCAGCATAATAGTGTACCCATTTCTTCTGGCTCACGACGGTAAGTCCACGACGGTCGCGCACCCGTTCATGGTTATAGCGGTCAATTGCATCTGTCGCGGAGGCAGAGAACCCCATCCGTAGCAGTAGCATGCACGCCATCATACCAGCTCTTCCTTTGCCCGCCTGGTAATAACCAATCCCCAATTCATCAATACCAGGCTCGTTGTAAAATTCCAGAATGATCAAGTACAATAAACTCAACAGCTTTACCTTGCAATGTAGAGCAACAACGTGCTTTTCGTCAGCGTTGAGCCAAGCCGTAGCTTTCTCACAGAAGGTCATCCTACAGCAATATAAGGCTTAAGTCAGTTGTTGATAGGGTAGAGTGTAAACAAACGACAGTGCAGCACACACATCATCTGCAATGAAGGGACATTGTGGTCTTCAATGGGGAAGCGCTCGACTTGCCCTTCAAACACACTTGGTGGGTAGCTGGGCATCACAAGCAGAGAGAAAAAATAGCACGACAATGAGCATAACAGTAGCGGCGGACCCCAATATTCGTGCCATCGAGTTTTGGCTCACCCCCGCTTGGGTTCATCGCAGAAGTTAAAGACAAAATAGTTGTCCGCATGCCGCTCATCTAAGAACTCCTGCACTTCCGATCGAGGGTTCCGGAACAGGAATTCCACGCCCACCGCCGGATACCCTGCACACGTCACAAGTTATTTAGTCGGTATTTTCCCTAAAAGAATTTATATTTTCGATTGAGAATTGATCTGACCCATGACGATGATGCGTGGGTGTACGTAGCCCAGGTCTAGGTCGAAGCCATCCTGCTGGTAGCGGCGTTTGTTCTGCGAGACGAGGGTACGTGGACGGCCAGTACGCGGTGGCAGATTGTCGAGCGAGGGGCCATGGCCGAGCACTTGCGTGGGTGACAGCAAGTCCGAGAATGAGCCTGGTTTAGCACTTTGTAACGGTTGAAATATATGGAATTCACTATAGGAGGAAGATGCTTCGTCTCCCAACAATCCTTTTCTTGGCGTTCGCGCCAAATAAAGGGAGACGCAGCAGCGAAGCCAAGCGAAGGCGCAGAGCAAATTCATCAGATGCCGTGACGACATCGTAGTTCGCTCATGGTCATCGAGAACGAACAACAATCATCGCAGTATGCAACAAGCTCTTTGCACGAATATCCATCACCACCTTCAACATCGATGGTGCTGTGCAGCAGCTGAAGCTTATTACAGCCTCACCCGCATCGTTCCAGTTGAATTCTGGACATATAGCGCGACACTCGTACTGATACATGTAGCTGCTGGCGAGGTAAAACGAAAGAGCGGTATGCGTAGGACAGAGATTAGATTGCTGGTCGGATGTCAAGTGACGTGCTATCAGTCTTTATGTACAAGACATTGAGTTGTTGTTGTTTTTCGTTTGTCGTCCATAGCAGTCACCATGACAAACTCGAATGAGATCTCAAATGTTGCGGGGACACAGTGTCTCCATAGGTGCACCGGTATTGGATTATTTTGATTAATTTGATTAACTGTCCATCTTGTGTCTCTTTGCATGTCCATCTTGCACCGTCCACGTCCCCTACATCTATCTTAATAATCCGAATGTGAAAATCCCCATTTCCCATTCATTTCGCGGTCATATTTCAAACTCGCGTAAGGCGCTCGCTCGTCCGTCCTCAACCTCGCGCCATACACGCAACGTCTATCGCTAGAACAACGCATATCACCAACACAAACAAACAACAACATGGCACCCCCACCAACACCTGCAAGACCTCCCGCCCTGGCTATTCGTGGCGCCTGGCGCCAACCGTCGCCCGTCCAGACACCAGAGTGCACAACCCGCACTTTGGCCTTCGACTCTGCAGCCTCTAGCGCTGCTGAGGACGCCAGCGCTCGTGCCAGGAAGAGACGGCGTCGAGTCGATCAGTCTGCAGCTTTTATGGACGTACGCTCGTGAAATTGCAGGCAATCGGCTTGCCGTGCGCGCGGAAATGCGACGCGCTATGCTTGCAAGTGAGAAACCTGATGCGGATTCACCTCCAACCCAAACGTCGACCGACAACAAGCGTCCACTACCACCTCGCATCGTTGCAGATGTACACAAAGTGCTGACACTACTAATGAATGCACTCGAGCAACGTCGTGAGGGCATCAAGAAGGATCTAACTGCACTCTTTGATTCGGTACGTGAACAATATTGTGAATTGGTGGAACTGGTTGATCACTAACGCCTGAATCCATCGCATGTGTGATTCTGAAGGGTGACGTGAACCACGACTGTGTTTTGACACTAGACGAGTTCAGTGCAATCATTCGAATGAGGAAACCACATTTCAGCGACCGACGAATTTTGCGAATGTTCCGTGAAGCTCTCATGGGCGGTGTCGATCAATCCTTTGCACTGTCGATGGAGGCTTTCGTGATAGTTTGCAATGATCACGGACTGGTGTCGCTACTCCCAGACGACCGCATGACGGATCCGTTTGCCTCTGTCGCGTCAATATCACCAATAATCAAGCGGTCTGGGCAGAAAGCACATCAAACTGAGAGCACCTCACCTGGCGGTGTTCTCCCAGATATTCACAATTCAGAGGACGACGACGAGATTGAACACGTCACTCCGTTACAAGAAATAGAGGAACTCGTGGGCTGGGAACGACTGGATTGATTTCGACTTACTCAGTTGCCGGTGCGGTTCTGCGTTTAACTGGCACCTTGCGCAAAGCGTCGCAGTGTGAGGCGTTCAAGATTGATGGCAGCGGTGCATATCATGGGGAACTGATGGGGCTTCTGGTCTAGTGTATCCGGAAGGCCAGGGTGTGCTTTCACATATTGCTGATCTTCTTTCATTGCACCCCTCGTCCGAGTTGAGCTACTTTTGCAAATGGCGCTTCGCCTTGGACAATCACGTTGGTGCTGGAGTGATGAAGCATCATGGAAAGTCGTCCGAGGAGAGACTCATGGGCAGACTCAGGTGCATTTTGCCTCTGGTGGGCAATCATCCATGCCGGATCTACAGCGCCACAATAGTGAACAAGGGGGGCCCATTACGCTGCCGAAGATGGACGGTGTGGGCACATCCGATTGACCTGCACATCGCAGTATCTAAGGCTGATGCGTGGGAGATCTGGCCGCGATTAGAGTTCCAGGTAAGCTGAGCGATGGTTTCCGATGTGAATGAGATTCAAACACGATGGTGTGCTTCATTGATCAGGTCTGGAGCACCGACTGCTACCAGCTTGAGGTGCTGCGTAAGTACCCATTACATTCATTTACTCTCGAGTGGCTATGATAATAACGCATGCAACGCTTTGTAATTAATAGGTGGGTAGCTAGTGTCCCCTGCCGATGGCCACGAACGAGTACGTGCTTGACGTGCCGTTGGTATGGAGAGACCGAAAACATGGTTGGCAGCATTAGCCCAGGATGTTAACCTCCCAGTCCAGGACAGATCTAGCAGTATCAGTGATGGTGACCATGGCAAACCCTCCAAAGCACCGGCATGATTTACTTGCGACTTGCAGTGCTGTCTCGAAGCCTCACCACTCCGAAAAGACGGTGATACCATGATCGCTGCGATTGCAGCTAACTACTACCACTAGGCGCAAGAAATGAAAAATGCAAGTCAGTTTGACATCGCCCAAGACAGGTGACGTCATACTCTTCATCGTCGGCCGCTCATATCTTCCAGCATTCGTTGTCCACCCAGTTGATGGCATTCTTATAGTACGGGGACTTTCGTACACGCCATAGTATCCAAACTGCATCAGCAAAAAAAATACCGTCAGTAAAAATCGTTCATGGTAAGCGCAACACATTAGAACAGGGACGTACCCTATTCGCAGCCTCTTCAATGCAGTCCTTGAGCGATGTCTGCCAGTTTTGCAGCTTCTCGGTCAGGCCTTCTTCATCAACCACTTGGGCCTTCAACGATTGAATCCTGCCAGTGAAATGTTGTCCGATCTGGTTTTGGAACGCCACCTTCGTCATATAGTTGTTCTCATCATCACCATTACCGCCAACCTCCTCAGCCAGCGGCACCTGCTGTCATGCCCTGAGGTGTCTCAATCTCCACCATCGGGCCCTCAGGGGTATCCTCCACCGTCAAGTACTCCTCCTTCGTTAATCCA